>JAMYXO010000092.1:25000-60000 GCA_033310375.1 Conus canariensis
TCCAAACATCGCCTACCTCAGGCAATCTTCCCGAAATGGTTGTGGAATTCTGGCTGATGCTGCCGCTCTGGCCCACACCAACCCCATAGACCTTGGCCAGTCCGTAGACCCCCCTCCCCCCCCCCACCCCCCTGGTTGGGGGGGGGGGGGGATTTATGAGTGAAATTTTCTGATACTTTGTTCATTTTAAAATTTTATGGCATATGTTACCCCGCTGTAACCAGGTTATTTCAGGATATACGAGCGTTAGTAGAAAGAAACTCGTGGAGAGCGTGGCAGCAGAGAGTCCTCAGAAGAGAAGCCCCCTTCAAGCAAGTGTTTCGGCCCTTATCTCCTGACACTCTAGGGGGGTTGGGCCACACCCGGTTCATGACTCCGGATGTCCCTCTGCTGCCCCTTTTTTTCCCATCTTGGGACGAGCCATGGCTGGGATTCGAACCCATGACCCTCTGGACATGCTCATTTTCCACTTAATGACTCGCGCTTTAACCACTGAGCCACAGGGACACCTGATATTTGTAGGAAATTAAGCCTTATGAAGTTCACTTTTGTTCCTCCTTGACCAGATCCAGCTTGAACACCTCTCTGCCGCTTCTGCCATTGCTTTCAGGGCTCTGGTTTTTTCCTTCCCTGCAACTGAGAGCTGTTTCATGAGGCTGTATGCAGACGTTCCTACAAACCCCCTAGCTCCAATTTCTGCAGTGAGGACTTTGACCTGATAGCCTTCTCTCCTCAGGCTGTTTGCCAGATCAGCATACTTTTCAGTCTTGTAGATTTGAGCTGCCTCCATTCTGTTCTCATATGGCACCGTGAGCTCGATCATGATCAGCTGCTTGGTTGACTTAGAGTGGACTACTATGTCTGGTCTCATGCCACTCTTGCTGATGATCTCTGGGTGACTCTTCCATTCTGGGAGGTCTGCAGTGCACTCCCAGTCATCTGCCCCGTCCAGCAGACTCTGCCTGCATGTTTCGAGTGGCACTGTTGTTCTTGGCCATGATTTGCTGCCTCCTGCCGTGAAGAATGTTGCGGGTGCTTTTGGAGTCCTGATTTTCCCTTTTGTGGTGTTGGTACTAGCCCAGACTACTTGTACAATTTCTTTGAGCACTTGGTTGTGCCTCCATGTGTACCTTCCTTGAGCCAGGGCTACTTTACATGAGCTTAGGACATGCTCCACTGTTTGTTTTTCATGGCAGAGGGGGCATGCAGGATCGTCTGTTTTCCCCCACTTCACCAGGTTTGCATTTGAGGGCAGAAGGTCATATGCAGATCTGAGAATGAAGCTGATCCTGAGAGGGGCTATGTGCCAAATGTCATTCCAAGTGAGACTTCTTTGGAGTGCATTCTCCCACGTTGTCCATTGCCCTTGCTGGCTCTGCTGGACTGCTTTTTGGAGTCTTTTTTGGTCTTCTTCTTTTCTCATCTCCTGAATCATCATGTCTCTTTTGGCTTTTCCTTTGGCCTTTGACCACCATTCAGTTTTGGTCACCCCCAGTCCCTGTCTGTTGGTCTGTGTGTGTCCTGTTATTTCTCTGATCTTGA
Organism: Conus canariensis; assembly: GCA_033310375.1. Classification (NCBI taxonomy): domain Eukaryota; kingdom Metazoa; phylum Mollusca; class Gastropoda; order Neogastropoda; family Conidae; genus Conus; species Conus canariensis. The sequence goes on from JAMYXO010000092.1 coordinate 26,543, forward strand.
GACTTTCTTTTGCAGAATCCATCGCCTCTTGAACTTTCCATTTTCTGCCTGTCTTCAGCTGGGGCTTAATTGCTTCTACCACCTTGTCTCCTGAGTCCTCCAGCATGCTTTGAAGTCTGATCTTCCCTGCTTTGTATTCCTCCAGGATGGATTTCAGGGGTAGTTTCAGCTTTGCTTGGCGACAGTACAGCGCTATGTCAGTCAGACAGGGTGGGACACCAAGCCATTTCCTTGTGAACTTGTTGATTTTGGCTTCCATTGCCTCCACTATGCTGGTGCAGATGTCGTATATCATCAGAGGCCATAGCAGCTTTGGTATCAGCATGAACTGCAGACACCAGACCTTGTATTTGCCAGGGAGCCCACACTGGTCAATGGTCTCCAAGCCTTCCTCCGCCATCTGCTTGGTTTCTTTTGCTCTTTGTGTGTCTTTCAGCGTATCATCATACCATCTTCCAAGGCTCTTGACTGGTTCTTCTGTGACTGTTGGAATGGCCTGGTTGGCAACACTGAAGACCACAGATCCGGCCACTTTTCCTTTCCTCAGTGAGAGACTCCGTGATTTCTTTGGCTTGAACTTCATTCTGGATGAGGCAACTATGTCGTCCAGCCTCTCCAGCACATGACGTGTCTCGTCTTCTCTGGATGAAATCACTGTAGTGTCATCCATGAAGGCCTTGAGAGGAGGCATCTTGTATCCATCGCCAAGGTCTGTTTTTCTCGCGTTGTTTGTTGCTGCTTTCAAGATGAGTTCCATTGCCAGCACGAACAGTATTGGGGAAATTGCACAGCCCATTGCAATACCCACTTCCAAGTTGATCCAGTCTGTTGTGTACTCCTTGGTAGAGAACCGCATTGAGAAGCCATTGAAGTACTTCTTGAGCATGTCGCGGATGTTCTTTGGCACATGGTACATCTCAAGAGCCAACTGTATCATCTCATGGGGCACAGATCCATATGCGTTTGCCAGATCAAGCCACACTACGTCCAGGTCTCTCTTTTCTGTCTTTGCTTTTTGGATTGCGTCCCAGATCATTGTGGCGTGTTCTACACAGCCCGCCACGCCTGGGATGCCACCTTTCTGGACTGACACATCCAAGTACTTGTTTTCCATCAGGTACTTGGTCAGCCTTGCTGCCATGACAGAGAAGAAGATTTTCCCTTCGACGTTCAGTAGTGATATTGGCCTGAACTGGCTAATGTCACTTGAGTTTTGCTCTTTGGGGATGTACACACCATCTGCCGTCATCCACTGGCCGCTGATCTTCTGGTTTCTCCAAGCCGATCGCAGCAGCCTGTGGAGCCACTCCAGCACCTTGGGACATTTCTTGTAAAGCTGGTAAGGTATTCCGTTTGGCCCTGGTGATGATTTGGCTCTGGCTTTGTCGACCACCTTCTTGATTTCCGCCAACGTTGGAGGCTTGCCATTGAACTGTTCCTCAGGGTTGGTTGGCCACACCAGACCTTGAATGTCGAGTGGTGCTTTGCTCTGTGGGTCAGAGTATGTTTTCCTCAGATGCTGCTCAAGAACTCCTTTGTCAACACTTAGGGTCCCAGATTTTGGCTGCTCAAACAGTGTTCTGGCAAACTGGAAGGGGTCTCTGAAGAAGCGCTCTTGTGTCTTCTTCTTTTTGCTCTTCCTCTTCCTCGCAGATTCCGCTTTGCTGAGGGCACTGTGTTTTTCTTTCAGGTCTTTCCACAGTTTTTCCAAGCCTTGTTTTTCAGCTGGCAGTGCGGTCTTCATTTGCATCTTGAGGTTTTTCTTTTGGACCCTGATCTTGTCCATCTTTTCTTGGCGTCTGGATTTCTTTGGAGGTGTTTTCTCTTTGGGTAGTTTTGCTCCATAGGCGTCTCTACATGTGGCATACACAATGTCCCCATATGTGGCTAGTTTGTGTTCCAGGGTGCTTTTCCCTATCAGTGCATCGAGTCTTTGGACGATTTTTGCATCCAGTTTCTCCCAATCTTCAGTTTCGTTTGCTCGTGGCAGGTTGAGTTTCAGGCGCCTGGCATCGAGGGCCTGTGCAAATTCCTCATCCGAACCAACAGCGTGGATGTCCTTGGCACTGTGGTTTAAATCCTGGCCTTGGTCTTCCGACGTCTTATCTGCTGATGCAGTGCGCTGCTGCTATTTTTGGGTTTTCTCTACTCTCTGACCTCCCTCTCTCCCCTCTCCTCCTCTCTGTATTTTGTTCTCTTTCCCTGACCTTCTCTCCCTCTCTCTTTTTGTGTATTTCCTCGACTCTCCCCTCTCCTCGTATTTTTTGGGATTCTGTCTCCTCTCTGTGTATTTTTGTATCTCTGTCTCTCTCTCTGTTAAAAATTTTTTTCTCTGTTCCTTCTTTTTGTTATCTCTATTTTCTCTGACTCTTTCTTCTCTCTGTATTTGTGTACCCTGTCCCCCCCTCTGGTTTTTTTTATTCTTCCCCCTCTCTTCTCTTCTCTCCCTCCCTCCCCCCCCTCCTCTCTGTATTTGTGTACTCTATCTCTCCTCTCTCTCCTCTCTCTCTTTATTTGTGTATCCTGTTCTCTACTCTCCCCCTCTTCTCTCTCTCTTCTCTCTCTCTCTCTGTTTTGTGTTTTCCCTATCTCTCTCTTGACCAAGAAGGCGGTGAGGGGATCGGGGAATGTTTTAACCCTTGTAAATTATTGAATTTCATGGCTATAATGTCAAACAGTTGAATTGGTACTGGGAATTTTATGATGTTTATTGACTCAAGGTTAAAACCGTCCCCCCCATCGACCTTTTACCCTTTCCCTGACGAAAAAAAACACCAAATTTGTAGAAAGTTGGGGGGGCCCCCGTAACACATTGAAAATCCAAACAATTCAAAAAAATCGAGATATTTTAAACAGTTTATCAACACATTTCTCTCCATCACGATCACGAAATTCGCAAAATACTGATCGCGCATCCAACGGCTTGAAAAATGAAAAAGCTTGTGCAAGTTGATATAGTCATGTAGATTTACATTGCCAAGCAAATCGCATGAATAAAGAATAAGAATTTGCTATTTAAATTATACGAACACAGTTCCAAATTACAAAAATGATCTCCTCAAAAACATTAACAATCTATAAATAAGTCTAGCCCCCAAAATCCAAACACGCCTACCTAGGGGAATTTCCCCCAAATGGGTTGTGGAATTTGGCTGTGCTGCCGCTTGGGCCCACACCAACCCCCTGACCTTGGCCATCCGTAGACCCCCCTCCCCCCCCCCACCCCCTGGTTGGGGGGGGGGGGGGGATTTATGATAAATTTTAGTACTTTGTTTATTTTAAATTTTATGGCATTGTTACCCCGCTGTAACCAGGGTTTTTTCAGGAAACGACGTTTTGAAAAAAACTCGTGGAAGCGGGCGCAAGAGCCTCAGAAAAGGAAGCCCCCTTCAAACAAGTGTTTCGGCCCTTATCTCCCGAACTCTAGGGGGGGGGGGCCAACCCGGTTCATGACTCGGAGTCCCTTGCTGCCCCCTTTTTTTTCCCTCGGGCGAGCCATGGCTGGGATTCGAACCATGCCCTCTGACAGCTCTTTTTTCCACTTAATGACTCGCGCTTTAACCACTGAGCCACAGGGGGCACTGTTTTTGTGGGAAAATTAAGCCTTATAATTCCTTTTGTTCCCCTTTGACCAACCCGCTGAAAAACCTCCTGCGCTTTTGCTTTTCTTTCAGGGCTTGGTTTTTCCCTTCCCGCAAGAGAAAGGTTTTTGAGGCTGATGCAGACGTTCCTACAAACCCCCCTGCCCAATTTTTTGCGTGAGGACTTTACGGGAAGCCTTTTCTCCTCAGGTGTTTTCCAGTCAGATACTTTTTAGTCTTGTAGATTTGAGTGCCCCCTTTCTGTTCTTTGGGGACCGGAGCTCGATCATGATCAGCTTTTTTTTGACTTGAGTGGGGTACTATGTCTGGCTCATGCCACCTTTCTGAAGATTCTGGGTGACTCTTCCATTCTGGGAGGTCTTTTTTGGTCTTCTTCTTTTCTCATCTCCTGAATCATCATGTCTCTTTTGGCTTTTCCTTTGGCCTTTGACCACCATTCAGTTTTGGTCACCCCCAGTCCCTGTCTGTTGGTCTGTGTGTGTCCTGTTATTTCTCTGATCTTGAGACTTTCTTTTGCAGAATCCATCGCCTCTTGAACTTTCCATTTTCTGCCTGTCTTCAGCTGGGGCTTAATTGCTTCTACCACCTTGTCTCCTGAGTCCTCCAGCATGCTTTGAAGTCTGATCTTCCCTGCTTTGTATTCCTCCAGGATGGATTTCAGGGTAGTTTCAGCTTTGCTTGGCGACAGTACAGCGCTATGTCAGTCAGACAGGGTGGGACACCAAGCCATTTCCTTGTGAACTTGTTGATTTTGGCTTCCATTGCCTCCACTATGCTGGTGCAGATGTCGTATATCATCAGAGGCCATAGCAGCTTTGGTATCAGCATGAACTGCAGACACCAGACCTTGTATTTGCCAGGGAGCCCACACTGGTCAATGGTCTCCAAGCCTTCCTCCGCCATCTGCTTGGTTTCTTTTGCTCTTTGTGTGTCTTTCAGCGTATCATCATACCATCTTCCAAGGCTCTTGACTGGTTCTTCTGTGACTGTTGGAATGGCCTGGTTGGCAACACTGAAGACCACAGATCCGGCCACTTTTCCTTTCCTCAGTGAGAGACTCCGTGATTTCTTTGGCTTGAACTTCATTCTGGATGAGGCAACTATGTCGTCCAGCCTCTCCAGCACATGACGTGTCTCGTCTTCTCTGGATGAAATCACTGTAGTGTCATCCATGAAGGCCTTGAGAGGAGGCATCTTGTATCCATCGCCAAGGTCTGTTTTTCTCGCGTTGTTTGTTGCTGCTTTCAAGATGAGTTCCATTGCCAGCACGAACAGTATTGGGGAAATTGCACAGCCCATTGCAATACCCACTTCCAAGTTGATCCAGTCTGTTGTGTACTCCTTGGTAGAGAACCGCATTGAGAAGCCATTGAAGTACTTCTTGAGCATGTCGCGGATGTTCTTTGGCACATGGTACATCTCAAGAGCCAACTGTATCATCTCATGGGGCACAGATCCATATGCGTTTGCCAGATCAAGCCACACTACGTCCAGGTCTCTCTTTTCTGTCTTTGCTTTTTGGATTGCGTCCCAGATCATTGTGGCGTGTTCTACACAGCCCGCCACGCCTGGGATGCCACCTTTCTGGACTGACACATCCAAGTACTTGTTTTCCATCAGGTACTTGGTCAGCCTTGCTGCCATGACAGAGAAGAAGATTTTCCCTTCGACGTTCAGTAGTGATATTGGCCTGAACTGGCTAATGTCACTTGAGTTTTGCTCTTTGGGGATGTACACACCATCTGCCGTCATCCACTGGCCGCTGATCTTCTGGTTTCTCCAAGCCGATCGCAGCAGCCTGTGGAGCCACTCCAGCACCTTGGGACATTTCTTGTAAAGCTGGTAAGGTATTCCGTTTGGCCCTGGTGATGATTTGGCTCTGGCTTTGTCGACCACCTTCTTGATTTCCGCCAACGTTGGAGGCTTGCCATTGAACTGTTCCTCAGGGTTGGTTGGCCACACCAGACCTTGAATGTCGAGTGGTGCTTTGCTCTGTGGGTCAGAGTATGTTTTCCTCAGATGCTGCTCAAGAACTCCTTTGTCAACACTTAGGGTCCCAGATTTTGGCTGCTCAAACAGTGTTCTGGCAAACTGGAAGGGGTCTCTGAAGAAGCGCTCTTGTGTCTTCTTCTTTTTGCTCTTCCTCTTCCTCGCAGATTCCGCTTTGCTGAGGGCACTGTGTTTTTCTTTCAGGTCTTTCCACAGTTTTTCCAAGCCTTGTTTTTCAGCTGGCAGTGCGGTCTTCATTTGCATCTTGAGGTTTTTCTTTTGGACCCTGATCTTGTCCATCTTTTCTTGGCGTCTGGATTTCTTTGGAGGTGTTTTCTCTTTGGGTAGTTTTGCTCCATAGGCGTCTCTACATGTGGCATACACAATGTCCCCATATGTGGCTAGTTTGTGTTCCAGGGTGCTTTTCCCTATCAGTGCATCGAGTCTTTGGACGATTTTTGCATCCAGTTTCTCCCAATCTTCAGTTTCGTTTGCTCGTGGCAGGTTGAGTTTCAGGCGCCTGGCATCGAGGGCCTGTGCAAATTCCTCATCCGAACCAACAGCGTGGATGTCCTTGGCACTGTGGTTTAAATCCTGGCCTTGGTCTTCCGACGTCTTATCTGCTGATGCAGTGCGCTGCTGCTCATTCAGATGAGTCTTCACACATCCCATCTTTGTTCTGTGGATCTTCATGCCACGGGTGGTAGCGAAACGCTTTCCACAGACACATGGATATTCCATTTGGTCCATGTTCATAGTCCGTTTGGGATTTGCAGTCATGATTGGTTGAGCACCGATGGATTCATCATTCTCTCCCCCTTTCGGTGAATCCTGGGAGCATCTTTTCCTTTTATTTTTAGTAGCCACATGTTTAAGGCAAAGTGGGGAGCCAGCCCACAGAGCCCTTGGTTCTGGTCTTTCCCAGTGTCCTCCGGTCTTTCCCGGACGTCCTCCGGCCTATTCCCGGAAGTCAATGGTTTACCCATGCATCAGTAGAAAGAAACTCGTGGAGAGCTTGGCAGCAGAGAGTCCTCAGAAGAGAAGCCCCCTTCAAGCAAGTGTTTCGGCCCTTATCTCCTGGCACTCTAGGGGGGTTGGGCCACACCCGGTTCATGACTCCGGATGTCCCTCTGCTGCCCCTTTTTTTCCCATCTTGGGACGAGCCATGGCTGGGATTCGAACCCATGACCCTCTGGACATGCTCATTTTCCACTTAATGACTCGCGCTTTAACCACTGAGCCACAGGGACACCTGATATTTGTAGGGAAATTAAGCCTTATGAAGTTCACTTTTGTTCCTCCTTGACCAGATCCAGCTTGAACACCTCTCTGCCGCTTCTGCCATTGCTTTCAGGGCTCTGGTTTTTTCCTTCCCTGCAACTGAGAGCTGTTTCATGAGGCTGTATGCAGACGTTCCTACAAACCCCCTAGCTCCAATTTCTGCAGTGAGGACTTTGACCTGATAGCCTTCTCTCCTCAGGCTGTTTGCCAGATCAGCATACTTTTCAGTCTTGTAGATTTGAGCTGCCTCCATTCTGTTCTCATATGGCACCGTGAGCTCGATCATGATCAGCTGCTTGGTTGACTTAGAGTGGACTACTATGTCTGGTCTCATGCCACTCTTGCTGATGATCTCTGGGTGACTCTTCCATTCTGGGAGGTCTGCAGTGCACTCCCAGTCATCTGCCCCGTCCAGCAGACTCTGCCTGCATGTTTCGAGTGGCACTGTTGTTCTTGGCCATGATTTGCTGCCTCCTGCCGTGAAGAATGTTGCGGGTGCTTTTGGAGTCCTGATTTTCCCTTTTGTGGTGTTGGTACTAGCCCAGACTACTTGTACAATTTCTTTGAGCACTTGGTTGTGCCTCCATGTGTACCTTCCTTGAGCCAGGGCTACTTTACATGAGCTTAGGACATGCTCCACTGTTTGTTTTTCATGGCAGAGGGGGCATGCAGGATCGTCTGTTTTCCCCCACTTCACCAGGTTTGCATTTGAGGGCAGAAGGTCATATGCAGATCTGAGAATGAAGCTGATCCTGAGAGGGGCCATGTGCCAAATGTCATTCCAAGTGAGACTTCTTTGGAGTGCATTCTCCCACGTTGTCCATTGCCCTTGCTGGCTCTGCTGGACTGCTTTTTGGAGTCTTTTTTGGTCTTCTTCTTTTCTCATCTCCTGAATCATCATGTCTCTTTTGGCTTTTCCTTTGGCCTTTGACCACGTTACACTATAGTAACCCTACCGATGGTGATTATTCAGGGGGTGGGGTTATTTTAAGTCTCTTAAATCACATTTCTTCTTAAGTATTTGTATTAAATTTGGTACCAAACTAAAGAATATTAAAAAGGCTATCTGCTCATGGACATTTCACAACCATACAAGGAATGCGGAACATGTTCTTTACGAACAAAATTTAAAATGCATATGAAAACACAGTACGATACAAAAAACCAACTTGTCAATGGTAATGACATGTCTCTGAGTACAGATAAAAAAAAAACCTCTCACCCTATACATTGCTGATGTCACAGCCATCTTGAAAGACAGCATCAGCCAAGCTGCCAAGCTGAGGTGGACTAGTTTGTGTACTCGAAGAGCACGGTTGTAGTGTTTGCCAGCAAACACTTGCTCCATTGACCCACTCGCACAGACAGCAGACTGAATGACTATTCCAGCAAGACCAGTTCCCCTCATCAGTTTGCCAACAGCGCCAAGGAAAGAGCAGATTGTATGGAAGCTTCCTAGTCTGACAAAGATGTCTTGGAAGAGATTGTTCTGCCACACCAAGTTGTATGCTTTCCTTGCTACTGCTAAGTCAAATGTAACTAATGTTATACCTTGCCCCACTTGCTTTGCTGCTGCCTGTGACACTTTGAGGACATGCTGGACTGTGGAATTTTCTGTCATGGGGTGGTGGATGGGTGGCATGTAGTCAACAGTAGACTGCATCCTTTCTATCCCTTCTTCTCCTGTGAGAGACACCCATCCTCCCCATCCAGGCACCAGTTGATTTCCATCTTTGGCCTCAAATCTGGAGAAAACCCACCAAAAGTCAACAACTTTAGCTTTGTAGACTGCCTCTGGGTTTGAGAAATGAGTGTCGACAACATTCAAGTTGGGTTCTGCCTTTTCTTTTGCAAAGCAGGGTGGTACGTGTTTCTTGGTTCAGACTGCATGGAGCATTGGTGGTTTTGAGGAGCAGGAGATAGTTCTGTTTGAGAAGGAACTGTGTCATGCACTGTGTCTCCTGTCACCTCTTGAATAACTATGCCATGCGTGGAGTGGGTGGTGTCAGCTCCTGAAAGGGTTTCTTCGTTCAGGTCAAAGTTATCCCAGCAGAAATGAATCACTTTGTTCTGTTCCAAACTCACCGTTGAAGGCAGAAGACTAGCATACTGATGTACAGAGTTGGCCATAGCGTCTCAAGTCCTACAATTGTTTTGTATCCAGCAACGTGTTCAAAATGATTCAAGAGACTTAGAACTTCAGACCTACCAGTAACATGTCTGATAGACATTCCAAGTAGAAGATGTTTGGGCATTTTCCACTTTCCCCCTGTCAAAGAGTATGTCCTGGCCGATGGAGGATGCTAATCTGGTGGTTTTGTTTTGCTCCACAGTACTACTTTTTCCAGACAGCAGGTTTTGGAGAAAATCTGTGAGAATAGCTGGAGGATGGACAGCATCAGACTGAAGGTACTCTGTAGATGGAGGCCATGGCATGTCAGGTGCAGCTCTAAAAGCATCCAAGATGTGTCGACGAAGGACATATGCAGACTCCTCAAGTCGCCTTTCTTCTGAAGCTGCTGACACAAACGCTGTCTCAACTGCCTGACCTCGGGCAAGTTCGTCACAATAAACAAGTTCACTGCGATGGTTCGGAGCCCAAAATTTTATTCTGAAGCCAAAATATTTCATTATCTTTTCTGTCAGTTTGTAAGTCTTGTATCCTGGGTTGTAGAAGTCAGGGGAATGTTGTTGCATGTATCCACAGTACTTCTCTCTCAGCATGGTCATTCTCTCCACCTGCGCACCTCTGATCAAGGCATTTTCAACGTACTCACATATGTACTCAAATGCCCTCTCATGTGCCTGTAGCTGCTCAACAGATGTCTGGCCTGTGGATGTTTCAGCATGCCTGCCTTCAGATCTTACATAGTCTTTCCTGCAACCCTCATGATAGTGAGCTTCACGTGCTACCAGATCTACATCTTGATAATGAGTGAAAATGTCATCATGCGTAATTTTTGCTGCATCCTTTATAGACTGTTCTGCCGTCTTGGTGACTCATTTTACAAGTTTGTCAAAACATGCAACTCCTTTTGAAGCTTTCTTCCTGAATTTTTTGTTGCAAAAGATGCATCTGTCGTTTGGAAGCAGTGGGCCTGATGTAGCAACAGCAGTCCTCTTTGGTTTAGATGGTCCTACAACTTCTTCACTCTCTGTCTCATGTTTCCTTTTCCTGGCAAATTTCACATTGGTAAACCGTGCATAACAGCTTCTGTGATAACCATGGCGAGTAAAGTCCATACTTTCTGGAATGCAATCACAAATCTGATCTAGTCTATGACATGCTACATTTGAAGCACGTCTCAAATGGAGAGACTTCTGGATAGGTTTTTTTAATTTTTTTTTTTTACTTTCTTCAGTTAGTGGGGTTATAGTCTTCTTTTTTTCTGCTGTTTTTTTTAAATGAATTACACATGTTCTCCCATCTCTTGAACATTTTCCTTTGCATTTGGGTGTGCTTTTAAAGGTCACTGGTTGTTCATCTGCCATGGTGCAAATCTGAATTCACACAGGAGAAGATGACGCATTTTTAATTACAGTGTAGTTAGAGGCTGCACACCTGCCCATTCCCAATGATCGAAACAAGACGGTTAAAAACAAATGGATATTATAATGCGGCAAAGCGGTTTCCCTATTCATACACTTTGTCAAAGTTAGTGGTGAAGTACGCAGAACTAAAACTAGCAACGAACTCAAGCAGCGGTTTTTCCAAAGCACGGACACGCATGTCAGAGGTTCTCCAGCAACCCAATCAGAAAAGTGCATCTTGCGCTGTGACAGCGAGTACCATCTGCTATACTAATCTAGGCTACACATGCTTAGCACAGGAGTCTGGCCGAAATAATGAGACATGCGCAGTAGACGGGATGGGCAGAGGTGTGTAGAAGATGTGTGCATGAACGCTTTACACTCACACACACACACACACACACACACACACACACACACACACACACACACACAGGTGGGGATGGGGGTGAGGTGGGTTTACTAAGGACATGCATACGTCATGCTGCAGACAGAGATCACAGTAAAGCACGCAATGGCATGCACACATGACTGCTTTGTATGTTAGATTTCTTTACAAAGACAACATTTTGCGACAAGAAGAAGAAAATACACAAGCGCCTTCGTAACATAGGTGTGACTTGAGAGACAAAGAAACTCATGGCATTATTATTTTTATTATTAGACCAGTTGCTCCAAATCACTGGTTCATGTTATTGAATCTCTCACCACTAGAGAAACATTGCCTCAACGCCCTGTCGTAAACGCATTACTTTTAGTGCCACACCGATGTGACGTTATAAACGAATGTTACAGTACTTACTTTTCGTAGAAAATCTATGATCACAATAACAAAATCTTGATCTAGGCCTAAGTGAACATACGCTGTTTTGTGATACACACTGAACTGTGGAGACAAAACTAGCAAGAAACGCGTGGATAGGTGTCGGCTGCTCCACTTGCACGGGGGAACAGAACAGCGCACAGCTGTGGTTGAGTGGTACGACAGATTTCAGCTGCATGCGATTCGGATGCCCATGCACAAACATCATCACTGTATCTCTTTTTGTAAAATACCAGCAGAATAGTGTGCAGATATATCGAGGAAATTTGTTTTAGATGTCATTCACGACAAACCTATGAGATATCAAGCCAGATTATATGTGACAAAGAGAGAGTAAACACCCCTACCCCATAATGCTAAATACAAGGCGCAAAGAGGAAAAAACACACTATTAATGCAGCTCTCAATGCCAAAATAACCTGTTTACCAGAGGGTAACATGTCAAATGTTTCCTCCCATATCATAAGCTTTCTAGAAAACCAAGTCAAAAATTCCCCCCAGAGGGGGGGAAGGTTTCCACCCCTCCAGACCAAGGTCTACCAGCAATGGTACGTCCAGCCTCCAGTCCCTTCTGTGGTGGATCGCACGAATGGCCCAGCTCCCCTTGGTCTGCGGCCGTCTCTTGCTCTTCGCCAGATTACTGAACCATTTCTCCACGGCTAGCGTGCTGTAGCCTTCTTCAGTTTTAGATCTTCCTCTAATCCGCTTCAAACGCTGGATCGTTGCAGAGTTTAATCTTCTTGCTGTCACCTTTCAATGCCTGCTGCCCGTTGTTCCCGATCTTGCCGAAGATCAGTGTTGCTCGGTGACATTGAATGTTTAGTTTATTGTCAACGACAAAGGCAGTTCATTGGTCAACGGTAACATGTGACTTTACTTGGAGATATTCGCCAAAAAAAATGGATACAAGGGACATAGCAACGAACGAAACTTACGTATTTGTTAAAGACGTCACAAAATATTTTTCGTTCTATTTATTTATGAGCTTGTTCCGTCACACACACACACACACACACACCACACACACACACACACACACAACACACACACACACCACACCCACACACACACACACACACGCCAGCACACACACACACACGCGCACACACTCACGCACACACACACACACACACACACACACACACACACACACACACACACACACACACAGATGGTTGTAGAGGAGGATGGATGGAAGCACAGATGGTTGTAGAGGAAGATGGACTGGATCACTGACTGATAGAACAAGTTCAGGATGGTGCTGTTGACCCTGAACTGTGGGAGCTTCCGCAGAAAGAAAAGACGCTGGTTGGCCTTCTTGCAGCACATGCCGATGTTAGGGGTCCACTCCAACTTGTCAATGACTTGCCGAAGTACTTGTAGGTGCGCACAATGCGCACTTCCTCTTCCTTGATGACAAGTGGGTGGGTGCTGCTTGGGTTCCTGCAGAAGTCGATGACCATCTCCTCTGTCTTGGTGACATTGAGCTGAAGGAATTTCCTGTCGCACCAGTCCACCAACTTGCTGACTGCCTCTCGGTACATGGTTTCATCAGAGTCGTGCATCAGCCCTGTAAGCGACGTGTCATATGCGAACTTGATCTGCAGATTGCATGCCTTCCTGGTGCGGCAGTCAGCTGTGTAGATGGTGAATAGGGCATGCGACAGAACACACCCCTGTGGGGCTCCTGCATTGGTCACCAGGACATCAGAGACAACCCGGCCAACTACGATTTGCTGTGGTCTGTCAGTCAGGAAGCTGAAGATCCATTTGATGATATCTGGTTTAACAGCCATGGCCAGTAGTTTTCCGACGAGGAGAAGGGGCTGAATGGTGTTAGAGGCACTTGAAAATCCACAGACAGAACCCTGGCGAACGTCCCTAGCCTATCAGGGTGCTGGTGGAGGTGGTGCAGCATTGTCAGGATGGCATCTTCTGTGCTCCTACCTCTGGTGTAGGCGAACTGCAGTGGATCTTGATGGTCTTCAGTCTCTCCCCTGAGATGCTTGAGGACAATTTCCTCAGTACATTTCATGGGGACTGATGTTAGCGCCACTGGTCTGTAGTCGTTCAGCTGACTGATCACTTTCTTCTTTGGCACAGGAATGATTGTGGATGACCTCCATAATCGCGAAACATGGCCTTCCTGAAATGATCGCTGGAACAGCTCAGAGAAAGTTTAAATGTCTGTTCTTGACCAGCAATCTTATTTCGCCCGCAAACCCCCCTTTTCACATAATCAAATTCTCTTAACCAAAAAAAATAGCTAAAACCCTACAAAATTAAACAAATCTAATCGCGTGAAAAGTGGGGTTTCCGGGCAAAATAATTTTTCTGCTCTAGAACCGCACATTTAAACTTTCTCTCTGATTAACTAACAGGCACTGTGTTTGGTGGGACAACTTGCAACTCTTCGCGAACAAACGATCTTTTAGGGGCAGGCTTTTTAGAAGAAAGAGTCTCTCTTAAATAATACACGGGAGGGGCTGTTTTCATAATTCTTTCAATTTCATATACGTCTACGCTCCATATAGGGTCTGTGGCTCTAATTCTAACATCGCCCTCTGCCTCTCCAGGCGCATACAAGTATCTTACTTTTAATCCAAACGACAAGAGTTTCTGATTACTTTGGATGTCTTCAGTAATGCTAATTTTTTTTAGTTTGATCGCGTGCACCGGCTTAAGGCCCGTTGCTTTAAATTCTTCGTTGTTCATGGCGCGTAAGACTGCTGGCAATCTCCTAACCCATTCTGTGTTGCGTGTTTTGTCCATAAGGTCTCTGTGGTATTGATAGGTAAACAGACGCTCAGCTAGATTCTTATTAAAGTTTTCTACTAGGGCCTGGGAGCGATGGTTGCCTGGGATCCCTCTCTTAACTGTAACCCGATGTCTTAAAAACAGTTGGTTTACAGCTCCTTTAAACTCTTTTCCATCATCAACCTGAATCAACCTAGGATACTTTAATGGACCTCGCATGTATATTTGTTGTAAAGCCACGGCCACAGCAGTTGAGCTTTTATCCGTTAAAGGCTCAGCATCTTTATACCTTGAAGCCATGTCAACAACTGTAAGAGCATACTTAAACTTTTTTCTTCTAACTTTGTCATGTGGAAGATACAACAAGTCCATCTGGTGGGTGTCATTAGGAACTGAGTTAACAAATCGAGGCCTTATTATTCTTTTTGGGGCGGGCAGATATATTTGCCAGATCGCTTGTTTTGAAAGCCAGTCTTTCGCTTCTGATTCAGACACCCTAGCAGCTTTACTCAGTTTATCAATAGCAGCCTTTCCTTCCAATACCCTCTAGGTGAATAATATATTTTGTACTTTGTATCGCCCATAAGAAGGGACTGTTTTTTATTACATTTTTAACAATGTTTTTAGATTGAATATGCAAGAAGAAAGATTGCTCCCATAGCACCTATAATAAAGCCTATTTCTACCATTTTCTGATCCTCAGATGGTTCATAAAAGTCAGACAGTTCTGGCGGTGACGATGTTAGAAACTTCTTTCCTGTCACTAAGTAATATTCATTCATTGCTTCATCAACGTCTGTAAATGTGTGCTCTGCATGTCCCTGCTCTCTTAACTTTTTATTAATAAAGTCTAAGTGAGCAATTCTCCTTTTCTCGTAAGCGTCTCTTGCCTTAGCTAAATCTTCCATTGCCTTGTTATGGCGTTCTCTCTCTTCATCAGACCGCAATTTACTAAACATATAATTGCTGCCAGAGAAAGCCAATGCATTAACAATAGCTCCTCCTACCATCAGAACTAATCCAGACATCTTTTTATAAATGAATGAATCTTTTTTATAAATCAATATTTTTTAGAATGAATCTTTCTATGCATTAATCTTTCTATGCATTGATGTTTTCTGGGATAATCCCCTGTGCAACAAGAAAGTCTTTTGAGGCAATCCCCGCCGTTATTACAGCTATAACCTTAACAACATCCTCAATGTCTAACCTTCCTAGATCAGCCGGCCTCATTTTAAACATGTTTTTTGCTAACATGCTATATCCTATACTAAGACCGCTGATTACAGCAGAGTGGTAAATAGTATTGATGATCTTTGCAGTGCTCATGTTTTTTATTAACTAAAAAAATAATTAAAATAATCATAATATGAAAGACTGTCTATGTGCTTTTTAATCAGATAATCTTTTGTTGCCAGAGCTAAAAATAAGGTTACAACTAGTTTCGGCGAATCTTCTATCTTTCCCATGTTGGGCGGTTTTATTCTTAACAAACATTTTGCTAGGGTTGAGTAAACTATAACACCAACAATGGGCACTGCATAATTAACCAGCGTTAAACTCATGGTTTTATTTTTTTATTGCTTTTAAAAAGGGCTTTAAAAAATGGATTGCGACGAGCTATTAAAGTGTGAGGAGGCAACAGACCCAAACCTCTGTCATAAAGAAAGATTATACTCTCTGGCTGCATGTGGGAAAACCAGGCAGTATTTAGGCGTTGAACTAAGTATTGAACAGATTCAGCAATTGTCTACATCAGACGTTGAGAAGTATTACGCTAGGTACGAAGCACAGCTAGGATCAAAAATGGTTAGATCGGTGGGACAGACAATGATTAGTTTATATACTAAATTAGTAGGCAAGATAGCGCCGATTGATTCAGAAGAAGATTTAAAATATGACTTAATACAAGATCCGGTTTTAACCAAGTCCCTAGAATCTCTTGCATGTGACATGTATTATAGATTTGGGACGTTGTTATGTCCATTCATCATGGGATTAATTACTTTCAATCATATTAATTTTAATCATATTAATTTTAATCACACTAAAAAAAATGAGCGAGCAGGAGAAGATTGCGACTCCACAGGAGCAGAATGTCCCACAAGTGAATCTACAGGCGAGTGTCCCACAAGTGAATCCACAACTGAGTGTCCCACAACTGAGTGTCCCGCAGGTGAGTAGTGTTACTAAGTCTAAAAGTGCTGGGCGTGTTGAGGCCGGTCGTAAACTAGCTGAATGGAACAGACTGCAAAAAGCAAACCAAGCAGTAAAACAAAAATTATTAGATAGTAATACAACATCAGCACCAGCGCCGCCGCCGCCACCAACAACAACACAATCAAACTGTAAGATGTATTATTATGTACTGGGGAGTATTGTTGTTGGTGGGGGGCTTTTAGCATACAAGTGTCTAAAACCATACTTAGCAACAAAGTCACAAATCCCCACAAAAACAGTAAAAGAAGAAGAACTAGCCTCTGCAAAAAAAGCACAACCTCCTTCTGTAAACCCATTATTTTTACTGAATTAGTTTTTTTTTAATGTGTTGTTAAGTACTGGTTAAGTACAAGCTAAGTACTGGTTAAGTCAGTTATAACAAGTAAAGTGCAAGTAAAGTGCAAGTCATGTTAAGTACTAGTTAAGTACTAGTTAAGATCTTAAGTAAAGTACTAGTTAAGTACTAGTTAAGTACTAGTTATGATCTTAATTTAAGTCAGCCAAGTCGGTTCTCCAGTGACCTACAGCATATGAAAACTCAGGATTGACGTAAGTTCGCTTGTTATTGTTAGAGACTAGTGATTTCTTATTAACAGCAGTTGTGTTTACTTGATGAAGAGTAGAGCGCAGATTAACATTTGTGTGATAAAATACTTTGTGTTCAAAGAGAGCCTGCTTGTAGTTGTCGTGACTTTTTTTTTTTTTGACAACTTCTTTACTTACACCCTTAGCTTTCTTTGTTACAGAAGTCTGGGTAGCAACGCTATACATCTTCGACCGCAGGCCAACATATTCTTGTATAACCGTCCCATTAAGTTCATCCTTCATCTTTCCAATCACTTTCTTGTTCACAGTTGAATGTAAAGGGCTGTCTTTTGGATAGTCGCATGTGTCATACCATCCATCAGCTCCTTTAGCCACCTCCGCTTCTAAGTCTTTGTAAAAGTCTTCAGTTGGGATGTCTAGAATAAAAGAGTCAGTGTCTGTGTAAAGGACTCTCGACTTTGGGTACAGCGGCTTAAAGTAGTCGTATAGAAATTCAAGCATTAATAACTTTGACAGCTCTAACACGGCAAACCCGATAAACACCGGCTTGTCCAACTTCACATTCTGTTTCTTCATCATAACGCCAACCAGGCCGTCGCTAAACCGTCTAAAGTCTTGATAATTAGGTTTGGAGACTAGTTTAATCGCTTGTTTTTCTTTTGTAACTAATCTTACATCTTTACGATTGTGTACGTTCTCCATGGTTTTGCCAAAACAACTGTTGTTCATTAGTTTAAAAAAGTCTTTTTCTGAAGCGTCAGTGGCCGCAGTCCTAAGATCGGTGTTCTTCATGATGTATGGTCTCATGAAAGGCTCTTGTTCAAATTCTATAATTCTGTGAACAGCTCTTAGTTTTAACCCGTGTCTTAAGTAAAATTGTAACAGCCTGTAATGACAGACATATTTAGTCTTGTGTCGAAGATTAGGCACGAGTTTGGGCGGTTCGGTGGGACTCATCTTTAATCTTTCTGCTGCTAGGGGATAATCATTATGGAGGTCATGCAACTCTGCGGGATATTCTAAGTCTACCTCTAAGATTAGTCCTATTGGATAATCGTGTGTAAGACGCGGTAGATAACTCAACACTTTATTAACGTCATGAGGCCCTGCGAACATTCTAAAGTTTCTTAATGGCAGTGCCTGGCTCATGGCCCACCCATACAGATTGTTGGCGTCTAAGTACATTAGATAGTTGGATGGTTTAGTTGGATCATAATCGTCTAAATACTTGTTGTCGGCTCTGCGGTAAGGATGACAGGCCATGCTAATGCCTCCCCTCAGCCCGTCTTCAATCATCTGGAGTGTATCCAGATCAGATATTAAGTCGATCTGAATGTTTGTAGACTTCAAGAATGCGTCCCAGGAGAGGCCTGGGGCAGAGATGTACTGTGATGAATCTAGACCGTAGTGTTTCATGCAAGTAGCTCTGTAATTCTGAAACACATCTGCCAATAAACACACGTCGGCCAATAAATATTGATCGTGATAATCACCCATCGTTCGACAGTGTAATTCTGTCCAGGCTTTCTGTGCGTATTCATAGTCAGCGTCAGATATGCCCCCGCCTCTAAGACGGCTGTAAAAGTCTTCCTTAAGCGGCAGCGCCGGCTCGTCAAACCTCTCCCACGAGTCCATGTATTCATAAGGGTAAACGCCTTTACGGACTAAAGATGAGTCGAAATATTTTTTAGTGATTGGACAGTCTTGTAGAGATCCTGCTAACTTACTTAAACTCCCCATCAGATGCTGGGCAGAATCATAGAAGGATAAACAGTCTACAGTAAAGGTCATGTACTTTTCTGATGACTGTGCAATACAGCTAACCCTCTTACATTCAGAAGTTATTGCTTGCATGATAAAGTGAGAATCATAGCCCCGTAAGTTATGAAAGAAGATTGGCAGTTTCCATTTTTCGGGTTAACCTTGAGTTGAAGATTGCAGCTGTTGTGTGCTGCCCCTCTAAATTTGCCAGTAATGTGATCATGGTCTCTCACTGTCGCGTCTTTACTATTAGGTGTTAGCTCTAAGCCGCATATCCAACAGTGGGTGGCTGATTCGTAGCGCCTTTGGTCTTCGGGAGTCATCTTAATGTCTGAGAGATTTAGCTGATTGGAGAATTGATTGCGAAGGTGTTTCATGTGTTGTAAAAATCGATCGGCTGCGTTGGGACCTCTGTAAATCTCTGGCGTTGTGTGTCCGCCATCTGACCTAACAACGACGAAAGCATAAGAACAGATCTGATGACGAGATAATAAGGTTGTTTTTTGTTCTTGTTGAGGGCCGTAGTACTGTGGCAAGATCGCTTCAAAGTCAGCATAGACTACGTATGGTCTCATCTGCAGTTTGTGTACATTCTTAAAACTAACTTTAGACCCCGGTGGGGGCGTAAGAAGTTCGGTTTTACAGTCTACAAAACTTTTACAATGCTTCTTATGTTCAACAGCTGCCTCTATAGATGGGATTCTAACCAGACACCTTCTACAAAGGTCTTGTTTAGCTGTATTGTTTGTAGTATAAGCCATAAGTCTGCTAATTGATCTGATCAATACATAATGGCTCTTGGAACCGTCTGCAAACAGTATCAAGTCGACATGCTTGTTAAGTGATTCGCCTAAAGTAGGAGCGTTGGGAGAAATCCTTAGAGGGACTAGATTGTCTGCTACAGACCATGTGTATACGCTTACGGTTATTGGTTTGTTTTGCTCTTCAAACTGAGATATACTTTCTACACTCACTGGAAAGTTTATGTTATTAAAGTTCAGCTCATTTATATACCGCCTATAATTAGATACTCTGTTTGCATGATTTTTAACTGGGTGTAAGTGTGCCAAAACACACCACATGAAACATAAGTTATCTGAATTATGTATGTTTAAGACTGCTCGTTTTAACTCTAACTCTCTCGGAAGAGGGATGTAAGAATTGCCGACTATAGGATAGAACTTTGTTTGTCTTAATCTGATTTCAAGGACTGTTCCTTCAGACCAGCCAGAACCTCTTAGCTTAGCCTCTTCACTTGCATGGTTAAACTGTGTAAGCATGTAATCAGCCCATTCAGAATTAAAGTCGTGATAACTCATTACTTCTTTCTGTCTAGTTGAAACCCAGACTAGTATACTACTATCATCGGGGGTTATATATTCAATCAGAATGGCCAACAACACTTTTACTGGCGGGTTAATTTGAAGAGACTCTGGGATTTTAGAGATAGCATGTGTTACACTTTCATGAACGTTTGAGGGGTTAATGATGTTCATGGCTAATTCACTGAACATATTGCCCACCGGTTTGGCATCCAACGTCTTTGTGGCCGTCATTTTTTAAGGCCAATATATAGGTAATACAAAAAAAATAAATACTAAAATTTAGCTAATATTTACTAATTTGAGGTAATACAAAAAAATAAATACTAAAATTTAGTTAAATTGAATAGCTGCTCCTTCAGAGTTAGCAAAAATAGACAATTCAGCGTCATCAGGAGCCATAATATTAACTAAAATTGCAATACACTTTATAACTGGGTTGGGCCAAGAATCTGGCATTTTACTGATTACGTTAGTTACACTTTCACGAATATCTGTGTGCTCAAAAAGATCCGCAATTAATTCGTCAAACTTGTTTCTTAACTCTTCTTCATTAGCCCCCCGCTCCATCATTAACTCTAGGGCGCAGCATATATTTTTAAGCTCTGTAACTACTTTGCTCGTCATTTTTAAGATCAAATATATAGGTAATACAATAATTAAATCAGGCTCGTTTTTGGGTTTACTTGATCGTTTGCAATGTTCTGCTTTGCAATGTTCTTTCTGATTGCCTCAGCGTCTACCTGTTGTGAAGTAAAAGTCTTTCTCCATTTCTTTTGAAGATCGATCTTTTGTCGTCTGTAATCATCACCGTCAGCCATGGCTCGTTTAAATTCTTCGTCTGTTACTTTTCCATCCAGTAATGTATTGCTTATAATCAGCCTTAATGAATGAAGTTTTGCTGTTGCTAGGGCTACAATGGCGGTGTGCTTTTGTAATTTGGGCGTTAGCTTTTTTAAAACAGCACTTACAATCGTGGACATGGCACCTAAACCCAACCCAACACTCCCAAAAGCTATGGACATTGGTGTCCCAACTCCAGTAGCTAAAAGAGCAACACTAGACCCAGTGCTTAAGCTGGCTACAACCGATGAGCCGGTGATTATATAAGAAAGGACATTTAAAGCTTTAGCATATTTCTTTCTAGTAACCCTATACTTATTTAAGTCACTTTCTATTTCCTCTTCAAGCTCAGTCATGTGCTTTAATCTAAACTGTTGACCTTCTTCCATTTTAAACAAGATTATTTTTTTAATCTTGTACATATCTTCTTATTAACCCTTCTGACAGCACTTCATCAACAGAGTAAAACCCAATAAAATCAACATACTTAATGAAAATAAAATCAAGTACTGTTAGTTTGTCTTTGTCAACCATCACAGTAACTTTGTCAGAAGATAAGAAAGTCTTTATTTCATCCCCGTTTTTAGTAATAACAATAACAAGCCTGAGAGGGCCGCCCAAGTTTTCAGACTTTATTTGTACACCTCTGATTAACGTATGCTCTGGCAAACTAGGATCAGACTCCCTTGGAGTAATAAATAAGCGAAAAAGCATCGTCATTTTTTTAGGCAGTGATTCTAGTTTTGGATTAAATTCTAAGCCGGCGGTGTCACCCCCCACTTCAGCTAAGGACTGCTTTCTACGCAGCATATATTCAGGGCCCTGCTTAGTTATTTCAATCTGCTTTTTCTGTTGTAATCCTGGGACTAGGCTAACAAGAAGGTGTCCTTCATTCAAAGCTTTTCTAAAATTGTTTTTCTTATCAAAGTATACATAGGGGCTTCGTAGTTCAAACTTTAAATCCCAGTTAATGTCAGGAAGCAACGCCCAGGCATTCTCTCGTTTATGAAGTTTGTATTCGTGTTTGCCAAAATCGTTTGCCCTTAGATTTCTTATCTCTTCCAGGGTAGGATATTGCTGTCGTTTTTTATCTTCAATTTCTATTCGTTTGTAAACGCCATCGTCGGTGTACTCAAATCCATAAACATTTCCTGTCACTCCTATTAGATCAAAGTCAGTTGTATCTGCTAGATCTTTTATCTCTACTGCAACGCATTTAGGAGCTAACTCTGCTTTTGATTCAGGTCCTCGAGACATTCTTTTTATTATAAACAATTTATTATAAACAATCTATAATGAGCAATCTATAGTAAACAATCTGTAATAAACAATCTATAATGAGCAAACGTATTGAACTGGTGGGTCGGTCCGTAAGCATAGTTTAGCGTGCTTAGATTTTTCTAGCTGCTCTTTTATTTTTTTTAGTTCATCCCTGTCCCTGATTATATAGTTTTCACTTAAACATTCTTCAAAACTATCCCTGTCCTTAGTATAGAATAAGATGACTGATTTTAACTGCGATCTAAAGTCTTTTAAGACAGCATTGTATTTTTGAGTTAAGAGCCAAACAGAAACTAATGCGTGTCTTCCGCTAAAGGCTAGCTTAGACAGAGTCCTTCTTTTTTTAACAATGTCTTGTTCGGCTGAACAGTCATCAATAATAAACAGCGTTTCGGTTCCCTCAAATAGCCTATAGTAATGTTCTAAACAGTCGCTTAGCTTGTCAGTAGGATCAACTAAAAATATATTCTCGTCTGTCCAAACAAACTGCCTTTCTTTGTAAGACTTGTTGTGCGTAATGGTTGTGCAGAATATAACAATGTACTCGTAATGAAACCTGTAGACTGTTTGTAACAAATCAAGCATGAAGACAGTTTTCCCACACCCAGTAATCCCACAAATAAGCGAGCAGTGCGGGTCTTTAGGCAAAAAGTTCAAACTATCCATCTGTTTTAATAGGCTATTTCTTTCAGTCTATTTTCTTCAATGTTCAGCTGGGCGTCATAAACCACAAAAACGTGCATTTGTATCTGGCCATTCTCCTCCTCTTCCTTATTAATCTGTATGAGTATGCCATCTGACCCTACCCTTCTTCCACTCCCGTGCAGTCTGTTGTCATACGTGGATCTAAAATCCAGCCATAGTCCATATTTGTCTGTTAGATAATCTTCGAGTCTTACATCGTGAAGGTGAAGTTTTTTACACACATGATCGGCTGTGGGGCTTGTCTGTCTGCCTCCAGCAAACAGTTTTCTTATTTCATCAAAGTGTTGGTCGGGTAAAAGTCCGGCCGAATACAGCTGAAAAGGCTTGCCATCTACTGTGCAAGACAACTGTTCAATTTTTGGGTTGTAAAACACCTCAGATTCCCTCTGAAAAGGGGTCGGGGGTTTAGTAAATAGCAAGAGAACCCCCTTTAGGGACCTTAAAGAATTGCTTATAGCTATTTCCCAGACGGCGTCTTGCTTGTTTTTAATCGCTAGACTGTGGTGTAAAACTCTTTCAAAGTAAACAACCGCCCTACTTTTATACTGGTTTAAGATTATTCTAGCCAGTTCAGGGTTAGTAACAACATCAAAATTAAGAGAGATGTTACTGACAGTGTATCTAGCTGTTGGGTCATCTGATAGAATAACAGACCCGCTGTCATTGAATGTCAGTTCGTAAGTAAGTTTGTCTCTTAGTGCGCCTTGGTAATATGGCTGATGGGTTTTTAACAGTTCAAAATCTAGAGGGATGCAAAATCTGTTCTTAAATGCTCGCGCTATTGCCTGGTCTCCCTCGTCTTCCTTTGCATCTGCAGCATTAAGCCTGTGCTTAAGGCCGTTTGGACTCTGGATTCCCTGAAAGATTTTGTCTTTTCTTTCTGTTCTAGGCAGTCACAGATCAGAATAGAGATTAAAAATGTCTGCGCTACTCAGTGAGAAGATTCTCTACCTTCCAGTTTAATTACCATATTTTTAATGATGGCCCTGCCCAGGTTAGCAACAACAGTAGCATTAGGATCCGCCGACTCAATATCTATTTTGAATAATAGCTTGGCAGTGCCTGGCATTATAACATCGTCAGGCCCGAGGTCACTAAATCTTACTGTTAACGTTTCATTGGGCTCAATTGTTGATGGATTATTTACAACGCGCACAGTCTGTCTTATGCCTTTTATGCCATGGGGCTCCTTCGCTTTTCTGAATGGATCGAGGTCGCAACCGTATGGGTTCATTTTTTATAAAACAAAAAATAATAAATATATAAATATGGCTGATGAAGATTTTGACGCGATTGAACCTATTGAAGAAGAAGATGAAACAGAATCGGGCCGTTCAATACAAGATGAACTTGAAGGAGCGGGTTCTTTACTCCCTAGACAGCCTCAAGATGTAGGGGCAGGTTCTGTACTCCTTAGAGCTCGTCAAGAACTTGTAGGAGTAGGCTCTTCACTCCCTAAAGCCCGTCAAGAACTATTGCGACAACGAATTGAATCATTCTATAAAAGTATAGGACGAGGGCTGCCAGACGTGCTCGATCCTAACGATTTTGAAGAAGATGGCGGCCATTTGTATATAAAAACTAAAGTGGACCGTGTAAGAGTTACTTCAGTGCAAAACCCAACTAGGTTTTTAAGTCTAAATACAATTAAACAAAGACTCCCTGCTGCTGATGCAGAACGATTAAATATTTTAAATCTAAGGTCTGATGCTGTTAGACTTTTACAGAACTTGGGGCGGACGTTGCCAACACGATCTGAAATAGAAATCGTCTCTTTTCAGGATTTAGGTTCAAGAGCGGATGAGGCAATAACAGAAATTGAGACGAGTTTTAATGAAGAAACAATTGGCGGTTCTCAATTGCCTAGGCAAAGAGAAGGTGAGCTGAGTCCTGAAGAAGAAACAGCTTTAAAATCAATTGATGAACCTCCATTGTCTACGAGTGAACTCAGGGATATTAGAGCTGCTCTGCGTGAACTCTTGGCTATTAAGTCTGCTTTAACAACTATAAACGAAGAACTAAAGAACAATTTGGCAAAATTTAATGTGTTAGAGAGAGAGATAGAAGAAGAAAAAAATAAACTGGCTAATGCAGATGATAACAATTTAGGACAGAAGAAAAGGCTAGAATACAGGCGAAAATACAGAATTTAATGATAGAAAGGGCAAACAGGTTAGCAGCGTTGTATATTAACAGAGAAAAAATAGCAACCCAAATAAGCAGAATCAGAGAAACTATAGACAAAATGATTTATGAAAATACTACGCTAGCAGAAAGAATAGAGACTCTGTTCAGAGAGCAGGGGATTACAATAGTTAGTATATTAACAGCCGTTGGGTTTGCTATCTCTACACTGGTTTATGCATTAACTGGCAGTGCGCCAACAGGGCCAGTAGCTCCTCCAACGCCTCAGCCCGGTAAAAGTTGGATTAGAAAACAACTGCACCATCTAGCAAACCTATTAAAGAAGTTAGCTGTCAAAGCGCTTGATGCTCTGCCTGGCATAATAGGCAGTGTTGTTAGTTGGGTTTTGTCTACCATAGGCAAAGTGGCTGGTTATATGGCTGACCATCTGTGGACGTTAGGAGTGCTGGCTGCCGGTTTAATTTTTAGTGAAATAAAGTATAGCCAGTCCAGTAAAAGTTAAAAACACAACAAGGGCTGTCTTTTCGCTAGTGTGTCTGTCGGGGTGAGGTACATCAACAGGCGGTGGACTGCTTTCTGGCTGTGGGCTGCTTATAACTGGTGGGGGGTCGCTTTCAGGGCTAGATACTTTTTTTAAAATGGCTGGCGCGGGCCTTGTGTTTAAGCCTTGATTGTGTCCTAAGTTTTGGTCGTCTCCAGCTATGAGGATTTCATTATTATAATTCTGTATCATGCCAATCTGTAGTCTAAGGTCAGAAGGCAGCATGTATAATCCATGACCCACAACAAAGTCAACCTTTGACCTAGCATGCGAAAGAACGTTTTGGTACCTTTGTATGCTGGAAGGCAAATCAACAGCAGAGTTAATAGCATCTTCTAAATTGGCTAGAAATTGTTTTCTGGCGTCAAAGCCTGTAGATTGATCCACTATGCTAGACTTGGTCTGTGCTTGCGCTCCTAAAAGGCACCAAACGTACGTGCGTATGGAGTCATTAAGTCTTTGCACTCCTGGCATTGTTAGGCCTTTACTTTCATCTAAGATAAATGTTGCCCAAGCATTGGGGTGTTTTTGTTCTATTGATCCCAATCTAACTTGGGAGTTTGGCTTAAAAGAGGTGTGGCCGGGCCAGTAGTCATAATCATATTCTCTATGCTCGCCCCACAAATACAATGTGCCCATCCCATGATTGCGGTCTAACTTTTGTCTAAAGTCAGTTGAAGGTTTAATGTTAAATTCGTTGCAGATTCTTTCATATGCATTATTGTCCATTGGGCTGTTGAATGGATTAAACGCGTTGTCGTTGGGGAGGGGTACTTGTAGTTCAGTTAGTATGCGTCTATACTGATAATAAACATGAAAGTTATATACTGACCTTACTAAGAGATTGGGGTGGTATAAATGGTTTGTATATGAAACACCGCAGCCAGTGGTTGAGCAGTAAACTGCAAAATTTAACTGATTCTGATAAAAAGCCATGGGATGAGTTGACCATGCTGATGGCACTCTATCACTCTTTATTGGAGGATTTAAATATCTAGTTAGTGGGTTTACAAGTCTGATTAGAAAGCCATATGATTCATCCACTGCGATGGTTAGGTTACTAAAGTCCAAAGATTTGGGCTCATAAACCCCTCCTACGTCGTAAGTGGCACTTTCATTATATTTAAAAGGTTCCATTTTTAAATAATTTTTTTAAAAAAGGATTTAAAAAGGATGTTCCTTTATATAACCAAGCAAAACCAGCGCGTGTTTTTAAAGTATTCAGTTGACAATAAAGGCGGGAAGTGTAGGGCTGCTCTTAGAGAACTTAGGTTTAAAATAAGGTGGTTTAACATATCTGAAAAGGCCCAAAATAATTGGATAGATATTTATGATGAGGGGGGCAATCGCTTAAAACGTTTAAAAATACCTGATGGTTACTACAGCTTTTGTTCTTTAAAAGAAGCATTTAACAAATTTGACATGCGGTTAGAAATTAATGAGGCAAATCTTATAATTACTATATTTTTACCAAAACATAAAGACAAAAGGGAGTACGTTTTTCCCAAGGGCCTTGCTCGAATTTTAGGCTTTTATGATAGTGGTAAAACCTATCGTATTAATACACACGCGTATATAGAAAGCGGTCTATATGAATATGTAGGCAGTAGGCCATCCGATTTTCTAATTAATCCAATGTTGTATGTTCATTTAAGCGAATTAAAAACAAACACTAATTTGTATAATGGCCAGCCATCTACAGTTCTAAGAGCACTCCCATCAACTAAGGTGGGGTTTTGCGATTATCAGTCATATACATTTGGTGAAAACAGTCAATTTAAAGAATTAGTTGAAGGGTCTATAAATTCAGTGTGTGTAAAAATAACTAACCAAGATGGAAGGCCGGTTGTTTGTTCTGATTTGTTGGTGGTGCTTGAGATAGAAGATTAATCAGAGAGAAAGTATAGATACCTGCCAGCAGTCTTACGCGCCATGAACAACGAAGAATTTAAAGCAACGGGCCTTAAGCCGGTGAACGCGATCAAACTAAAAAAATTAGCATTACTGAAGACATCCAAAGTAATCAGAAACTCTTGTCGTTTGGATTAAAAGTAAGATACTTGTATGCGCCTGGAGAGGCAGAGGGCGATGTTAGAATTAGAGCCACAGACCCTATATGGAGCGTAGACGTATATGAAGTTGAAAGAATTATGAAAACAGCCCCTCCCGTGTATTATTTAAGAGAGACTCTTTCTTCTAAAAAGCCTGCCCCTAAAAGATCGTTTGTTCGCGAAGAGTTGCAAGTTGTCCCACCAAACACAGTGCCTGTTAGTTAATCAGAGAGAAAGTTTAAATGTGCGGTTCTAGAGCAGAAAAATTATTTTGCCCGGAAACCCCACTTTTCACGCGATTAGATTTTTTTAATTTTGTAGGGTTTTAGCTATTCTTTTTGGTTAAGAGAATTTGATTATGTGAAAAGGGGGGTTTGCGGGCGAAATAAGATTGCTGGTCAAGAACAGACATTTAAACTTTCTCTCAGCTCTTTGAAGACATGGGCCAAGGAGTTGCTGCAGGTTTTCAGAGTCCTACTGCTGATGCTATCCGGACCAGAGGCACTTATGACATTTAGCTTCCTGAACAGTCTGCGGACGTCCTCTCCACTGATGGTCACTGGGGATCCAGGGAGCCGGGGCACCGTGTCCATGGCTCGCTGCTGCTCAATGCTGAAGTCCCGCTGGTCAAAACGTGTGTAGAACACATTCAGTACATTGGCCAATCTCCTCTCATCATCTGCTCTCAGTTCAGCTTTCTTGGGCCTGTACCCTGTTATGGCAGAGATATTCTGCCAGCACTTCCTGGAGTCACCTTGCCGGAAGTTGTCCTCGAGTTTTGCAGAGTACTTCTTCTCCTCCCTGATCCTCTTGTCGATCTTCTTCTAGGTGAGCTGCATATTCCTGGTGTCCTTTTCTTTCAGAGCTGACTTTCTCTCTTTCAGCAGCTGTTTCAGGTCCTTGGTGATCCAGGGCTTGGAGTTGGGTACAGCTTGATCTCCATTGTCTGTAGTACCATGCCCACGCAAAAGTTGATGTAGCTGGAGATCACGTCAGTTGTCTTGTCTAGTGGGCTCTCATCGTCCAGAAACACGCCCAGTCTGTTTATTCAAAACAGCGCGCGCGCGCGCGCGCGCGCGCCGCGGGTGTATGTGTGTGTGGTGTGTGTGTGTGTGTGGTGTGTGTGTGTGTGTGTGTGTGTGTGTGGGGTGTGTGTGTGTGCATACATGCATGCGTACGTAGCTGCGTATATTTGTGCCTGTCCGTACGTCGGAGCGTACCACTATAATTCTTTTGTAGTTATTTCCCTTTCTGTGGCCCAACTCATATCTGCAGGACTCTCATCCACAGTGTGATTTGAAGCTGCCCTGATGTTAAAACACCAAAATAGCAACAACAACAAATTTAAGGAAAAAAAAAATAACGGTACCGGCAAGAATCTATATTCTCTTCCCTTTAATTCAGTTGACGTGTAGAAACACTACTTTATACAGCAAAGGAATTTGAAGTTATAAATGAAAGAAAAAACAAATACTTCTCCTGTCTGAAAATGTTCAATATTCTTTTCGATAGAAAGTGTTTTCAGTTGTAATGAATTCGCTGAATGATCATGCATCCCCGTTAGATCAACTCCAAGCATTAGTGGCATTGTCGCTGGGCCACATATTTCACCCCTTTTACTACGTGTGGTTAAAATGAACTTTTGTAGTGTTTGTGCAATCTTTGCTGACAAAGCGCGCAAAAAAAGGAAGAAAAAAAATTGATAGTGAGATGACTGCAGGCGGAAACTGACACAAACCTAACAGAGAAAGAACTGTTCTGTACGTTGGACAAGAAGAAAAAAGATAGGGGCAACAAAAGACAAAACAACACACGACGCGTTTCGAGACTTCTTTGGCCTTCTTCTTCAGGCAAGATTAACCAACATTTGGGACAATTCGAAACGAAGAACAAGCAATCAGTCACTTCTCTTCTTGTAACTACTGGGCGCAAAATGAATCCATTCCAGTCAGTTCACGCGTAGAAATATTAGTTTTGACAGCCAAGGGAAGGAATTAGATGATCTGCTTCCAAATAATTACTTCCCTTGTCTGAAAATGGTCAGCATTTGTTTGAATAGAAAAGTTTTCTTGTTGTCTTTTGTAGTCTTTTGTAGTAAACGAATTCTACCAAACCATTAGTTTGTACTGCCAAGGGAATGAATTAGAAGTTCTGAATCGAAAGAGTTTAAATTTCCCATTTGTTGAATTTTGGTCTGTCTGCGATTGATATCTGAATCACAACACACACACACACACACACACACACACACACACACACACACACACACACACACCACACTGGTGCATGGCAATCTTTCAACTCAAAATGGACACGCTTAAACGCCGTCTGTTTCAGTCCCCAGGGTACACCATTGCAAAAAACGTAGAGTATGCTGGTGATTCAATGGAACTCCTGGGCCAAACAGATACGTTAGAATGAGTTTCAGACATCCAGAGACCAACCAGGTGTACCGTGCATAGACTGCGCTATGTACTAGTTCGGGGGCAGGGTGCATTCCCACCCCAGATGTGGATGCGTCCCACCTCTGCCCAAATAACATCTGATACTGCCAGACCACATCAGTTTGGAGCCCAGTACAATCAACTATCAGAGAAAATCCTGTGTAGCAGAGGGTCATTGCTCAGGTCACGGCCTGTACCCCCAATGCCTTCTCCACCTCCAACTGTAAAGAGGATCAGGAGCCAGCACAGGCGTTGTGCTCACACTGACGTCACTACTGTCATACCATCATGCAGGGGCGGGGCAGGGAGGGAAGGAGTCGGGGGAGGGACTGCAGGCGGAAATAGAAACCTAGTTCCAAGAGAAATGACTACGCCGCCGGACAAACCAATGACAAGACAAACACGACGCCTTTCCAGACCTCTTGTGTCTTGTTCCTCAGGCAACATGAAACACCATTTGGGACCATTCAACACGAAGAACGAGCAATCACTCACTTTTTTCTCATCGTGATTGGTCAAGAGTTACTCCATTTCTTCGTAGGCGTCGCGTTTTGTCATGTCATTTGTTTGTTTCGTTCGTTGGGCGGCATAGTCCTTTTATTGTTTTGAACTGTTTGGAAAGAAAAGGTTGAATCAATCCCACAAAGAGCGATTCCAATGAAGATATTCCTGATCAACCCCAGCCGAATTACTGCCCTTTGCTTTCTTGTAGGAATTACTGCCCTTTTCTTCCTTTTCAAGGTTTCTGTAATTGTTTCTCTCAACATCGATTCACTCTGTGCGCACGAACAGGACTACAAATGGAGTGAACATAAATCTGATTGTATTGATTTAGAGGGAATGAGTATGGACAATAAATGTGAAGAGGGGAGCCGGGGAGGGTTGTCAAGAAAGAGGAACGATTTAGTTCCGTTGAAGCTGTATTTTGTTATGGTGGTGGCTGATGATGTCACTGTGGAGGTTGCTGTTGCTGTTGTTACGTGTCATTGTTCTGTGCATTCTTCACCACGCTGCTCATTGATGACGCTCTCCCATACACAAACCACACTTCATCCGGACACGGCCTTAGCCACAACCAGTCCCAGGGAGCAATGTGTTTCAGGGAGAACCAATATCAACAGGAACAACTGACAAATACATCAGCAAGTGAAGGTCTTCGTAGCCGGATGCTCAAATGGGCACCTCTCTCGTGGTGACCCAAGGCAAATGAAATGTTCTGTTCAGGAGTTACCTTCCCCTTACCTCCCCTGATTGATCAGTCTTGGATTAGCTCGTGTCAACTCTTTCAAATGGGAATGCCTCAGAACCTTCATCATTATTATGTCTATGTCGCTGAAGTCACACAAATAAATGTATCTTATTCTTTACAACTGTGTTGGACCGAAAAGCCCATATTTTTTAAAAACTAAACTGGTATTTTGCACGATCGATTTTGGCGCCTCTTTTTCTCCTTCGCCCGCCAGTTAACATGGTTTGTTCGGGAGTTACCTTCCGTCTGACCTCCTTTGATTGATGAATCTGGATTATTTCGTGTCGACTCTTTAACATGTCAGTGCCTCGGAACCTATATCATTATTATGTATACGTCGCTAAAGTCACAACAATGAATGTACTTTATACCTTGGACCAAAAAGCCCATATTTTCCTGAAACTGGTATCTTGCATAATCAATTTCGGCGCCATTTTTCATCTTTCGCCAACCAAACCTGGACTATTTCTTGATTTCCCAAAAGTTTGTGAGAAAAACTGTCGAATCAAAAACGTACGTTCCAAGTCAAGTTCGTAAGCTCTCATTTCGTGCATCGCATACCTACGATCTTTTCCGCACAAGTTTGCGACACACATGACTGACATCGACCTGCGGAACAGTCGCCTTCTTCGTTCCACTTTGTGTCATTGTTGGAGTTGTGCGCTAATTGTCACTCTACGAAATTCAGACTTCCCGATCGACATGTTGTTGATGACTCCATGTCCATGATAAATACAACTGAAAATGTATAGACATTATTGGTCCGTTTCCACAGAGTATTTTTTCCAGAGCTAATGTCGACAGCCAGGCGAGGAGGAAAGCCAGTTGTGTTTGGTACTTCTTTTCAAAGACCAAGTTCTCCGCTCAGATACAGTCTTGGAGAATCACATCTACAGGTGTGAACAGACTGAAACGCCTGCTGTTCAGTCATGACAAAAAGAGTTCATGCTGTTTGGTGTTTCTCATCGCAATAGAGAAACATTGGACACAAACTCGTTCACTGCGGGTTCATTCTCCGATTTTAATCACCAACAATGTCTTACAGCGACAACGTTATCCAGTGTGACATGTTTCATATTATTCCTTGGGTTCTGAAGTTGTCATCCATAGTCTATGAATATGTTGGAATGCTTTGAACGGACGGCGAAGCAGAGAACACGGAAGCTACTACAGAAAGCACAAACTTGTGTCAGTTCCTGCTTCGCCAGGCCCGTTTGGTCTGCGGCACCGTGTTGCTGACACCCACACTCACACATATACACACACCTACAACTACACACACATTACACACACACACACACACACACACACACACACACACACACACACACACACACACACACACACACAACACACTATTATTGTTATCTTGTCAGAAAAACGTCAAGAATAAGTTAAGATGACAATTAGGTCCCGTAATCACTGATTGAACATGACACATAAGACATCTTCAGCACTCTTTATGGCATTTCACTAATTAAGAAGGGAATTGGTCAAAAGCAATATCCCAGACAACGTGACAAAAAGAACACACAACACACACACACACACCCACACACACACAACACACACACACACACACACACACACACAACACACACACACACACACACACACAACACACACCACAACGACACACGCACAGCACGCACGCACGCACGCACCACCAGCAAGCACACACACACACACACACACACACACAAATGTGACACAAGCATGAGACAGATCAAACAGACCGAGAGGAAATACGAGAGTCAGACAGACAGACAGACAGACAGACAGACGACACAAAGAGACACAAGAGGCACAGCGACGAGTACAGACAAAAGAATGAGACAAACAGAGATAGACAGAGGAAAGCAGGGATGGGATTACGAAATGACAGCAACCAACAACAGCAACATGGACAAAAGACATCCAGCAAAAATAGGAAATAACTGACGAACGACATTTTAATAAAGAAATCAAGAGAGAAAGATACAAAGGAAAGAAAGCAACTTTGAAAGTTGGGGGGGGGGGGGGGGGGGGGAATTTTCGACAACAACAACAACAAGAAGAGTACAGAAAGAATGAAAGGGAGACACGATGAGGATGTTTTCAATAAAGAGAGAAACAGACAACAAAACAACGCAAAAATTGACAAGGCATGAACATAGAAATGGTCAATGAAGTACAGAGAGAATGAAAGACGGACACGAGCAAGTTTGAAGAGAGAAGAGAGAGAGAGAGAGAGAGAGAGAGAGAGAGAGAGAGAGAGAGAGAGAGAGAGAGAGAGGACAACAAAGCAACTCCAGAAAAGGATACAAAGACATAAACTGAATTTTTAAACAGTAAAGTATAGG
Source organism: Conus canariensis (assembly GCA_033310375.1). NCBI lineage: Eukaryota > Metazoa > Mollusca > Gastropoda > Neogastropoda > Conidae > Conus > Conus canariensis. The sequence continues at coordinate 59,976 of JAMYXO010000092.1, forward strand.
AAAAATGATAGAAGATGGACAAAGA
>JAMYXO010000092.1:65000-88280 GCA_033310375.1 Conus canariensis
TTTTTGAACTAAAGCCAACAAGGTGAACATGTGGTCAACAGTCGAATAACCCTTTTTAAACCCAGCTTGATAATCACCCGTAATATTTTTATCCTCAATCCATTCTTGCAGTCTGTTATTAATTATCATCCCAAACATTTTACTACTAATATTACTAAGAGAAATACCCCTGTAATTGTTTGGATCATTAGCATCACCTTTTTTAAAAATTGGCACAATTATTGATTCTGTCCAGCTATCTGGGAACACACCATCATTAAATAATTTGTTGAATAATTTTAGACAGAACTGCACAACATGGGTAGAAGAATTTTTAAATAGCTCTCCAATGATTCCATCAGGTCCGGCTGCCTTGCGATTTTTTAATTTTTTAATTGCTAGTAATACTTCCTTTTCACTAATGGAGCGATTCATATAACCATCAGAGTCATCTTCGAACACCTCTTGATCTAACTGAATATCATCGTTGGATTGTAACAATGCTTGAAAATGCTGAAACCACACATCTATTGTAATGTTATTTCTAGGCTGTTTTCTTTGTGGTGATATCCTGTGGACAACATCCCAAAACTCTTTCTGAGACTTTATAGATGTAACAAGCTTATCTATTATTGATTTATTGAACTCTTTCTCTTTTCTCTTTAGTAAATGCTTATATTCACGCCTAGCTATCACATATGCAGCTCTGTCTGTGTCTTCCAGCGAACGGTGACTAATTCTCAACAGCCTCCTGGTTTTTCTTTTCTCAACAAGACATTCTTGGTCATACCAGTCTTTTGACGCTCTTTCTTTCATAACGTGCACACGTTTTTTCATACATTCAGCGCTTTCAATTAAACATTCGTTAAACATATTTAGAGCATTGTTAATATCAGAATCAATTAAACTTATGGCAATATCAAGTTTTCTACTCGAATTTTCATTATCTAATGTCTCACTAAACAACGAGGAGCATTCATCATTCCAAACCATTTTTTCTAAGGTATAATCTTGCATCTCTTCACCAATTTCTGCCAAGTTTCCCAATGGGGCAGCAGAGAGAGAGAGAGAGAGAGAGAGAGAGAGAGAGAGAGAGAGAGGAGAAGAGACAGACAGACAGAGAGAGAGAGAGACAGCGACAGCGACACAGAGAGAGAGACAGACAGACAGAGAGAGAGACAGAGACAGAGATAGAGACAGAGAGAGAGACAGACAGAGAGGAAGACAGACAGACAGACAGACAGACAGACAGACAGACAGAGAGCCAGAGACAGACAGAGCGAGACACCTTAAATTGAGAGGAGTGACTGACTGTGGAGACGATTCCAGAGCAGCAATGAGAGAGAGAGAGAGAGAGAGAGAGAGGAGAGAGAGAGAGAGAGAGAGAGAGAGACAGAGAGACAGAGACAGAGACAGACAGAGAGACGGACAGACAGACAGACAGACAGACAGACAATCAGACAGACAGACAGAACCCTGAAAAGAGGATTAATGAGTATGGAGACGGCTCCTAAAGCACCAGCACAGAGAGAGAGGAGGGCAGGGGGACCATGTGGGCGCCCTCCGTGCGCCAGAGAGAGAGAGAGAGAGAGAGAGAGAGAGAGAGAGAGAGAGGAGAGAGAGAGAGAGAGAGCGGGAGTTTATTCAATGAAGCGATGGCCGCTTTCGAAGGTGGTGTATAAACAACATAGAATACAGGTACAGGAAATGTTCACTACAGAATTAAAACAAATCTTAAATAAATGTTAGCGAACCGCCCAGAGAACGTGGACAAACGAGTCACAAGACGAAACACAACGCGTTTCGACCTCTTAGGTCTTCATCGGGTGAGACATAAACTTCACAGGGTTCAGCGCAAGGAAGAAAGAAGGAAGAAGGTGTTGATTCAACGCCTTCTTCCTTGCGCTGAACCCTGTGAAGTGATCTGAAGCGATCAAAGCTAAGTGAAGTTTCGTTGTTTTATTCGTTTATGTTTCACCCGATGAAGACCTAAGAGGTCGAAACGCGTTGTGTTTCGTCTTGTGACTCTGTCCACGTTCTCTGGGCGGTTCGTTAACATTTATTTAAGATTTGTTTAGATTTCCGCCTGCAGTCGTCTCGCTTTGCAACTAGAATTAAAACGCCAAATGGGTAGAGAAACATGAGAAAATTGATTACAGAATTATGAGCAATATCCAGATCGAATTTTAGATGCTTTATATAAATAAACAGCAGACTGTTTGACAATATCTTCACGCTTAAATGACGTCTTAGTTCCAGCTTGAGCGCGCCTCCAGCAAAATTCCCACGCACTGTTTACTCTCTCTCATAGTGAGAAGGGATAGTGCAGACAGAGGCACTGAATGCTCGTAAAGTAAACAAAATGGTATGCACTCGTTCATTAGGTGGGGGGGGGGGGGGGGGGGGGGGGGGGATGCACTACTCTGTTTCGTTACAGTAATCGTACTTTCGTTTCAAAACATTCCTTCTTTGTGGTGGATTCCGTACTCAGTGCATTAATTAGAATACACTTATTTGTATCACATCTATAAAAGTGCCTTATATTCACGCAAACAGTTGTATTTGCTGTAGGAATACGGTTCTGCTGTTCACCTAGGGGGCTCACAGATACTGATACTGTAGAATCCACTGACTTAGGGACGGCTTTCCGCTCCTTTGACTCACGGTACTGCAGTATGCTTTACCATGTGGGTATGAAGGGAAAAGAGTAGGAAAATATGGCAGAGAAGAAGGTAAGGAAACAGACTCACAAGAAGAAAAAAGAAGAACGGAAGAAGTAGCCAGAGACTTGAATAAAACAGACAACACAAGAGGAAAATTCAATAAGGTAACGACGGGGTGACTGCTCTGAAATGCTTTCACGCGCATGAGAGAGAGAGAGAGAGAGAGAGAGAGAGAGAGAGAGAGAGAGAGAGAGAGAGGAGAGAGAGAGAGAGAGAGAGAGAGAGAGAGAGAGAGAGAGAGAGAGAGAGAGAGAGACTTTGGTACTCAACAATAAATCAATTAAACAATGTCTAGTCTTCCAGTTTATCCTTGCAATTCTACTTTGTTATAAGTAAACATATTGTCAGACACACTCTTTGGTAAAATGATGATGACATAGATCAATAGCAGCAAAGACAACACCAGAAACAACATTAGCATCATCAACAAGGACAAGAGAGAGAGAGAGAGAGAGAGAGAGAGAGAGAGAGAGAGAGAGAGAGAGAGAGAGAGAGACTTCATAAGCAAATAAACGAACACAAGCCTGTGTTATTGATCATGGACGACTGGTCACAGTTCAAAAGCAGGGAACGTGGTGGGCGATTGAGGTGGGGTGTGTACACACACATGTCATTGCCGTTCTTGCCCTCGACCTTTTAACAACCAATTAGCTAATTGATTAGGAGGCGGGAAGGCAGAAAGGTCATGGAAGTCATGTTTAGGAAACAGGCAGAAGTGGTTCCAGCTGCCTGACCACTGGGCATTGTCATGTCCATTGACCGACTGAGGGCTGCGCGCTCTTTTGACCTTTGGGTGTTTGTGGACATGAAACTTTACAGTGTGGCTTTCACCATTCAGTTCACGAACGAGGAAACTGGAGTTTATTCCATCATGCTCTCTCTCTCTCTCTCTCTCTCTCTCTCTCTCTCTCTCTCTCTCTGTATGTGTGTGTGTGTGTGTGTGTGTGTGTGTGTGTGTGTGTGTGTGTGTGTGTGTGTGTGTGTGTTTCAATGTCTCTTGCTTTTGCTATTAATGCGTCTGTCTGTGTGAGGGTTTTCATGTTGTTGTTTTTTTTTCTTGTTTATGATTGTGGTCATGTTACAGCTCTCACTCTTTCTCTGGCTCAGTCTGTCTGTCTGTCTCTTTCTCCCCCCCTCTCTCTCTCTCTCTCTCTCTCTCCCTCTCTCTCTATCTCCCTCTCTCTCTCTCTCTCTCTCTCTCTCTCTCTCTCCTCCCTCTTTATGTCTTTGCCTCGGTCTCTGTCTGTCTCTGTCTCTGTCTGTCTGTCTGTCTCTCTCTCTCTCTCTCTCTCTCTTTCTTTGCGTGCACTGTATGTGTGTGTGTGTTTGGGCGCGCGCACGTGTGTGTGTGTGTGTGTGTGTGTGTGTGTGTGTGTGTGTGTGTGTGTGTGTGTGTGTGTTAGTGTATGGGTATGTGTGCGCGCGCGAGCGTGTGTGCACGTGAGTGTGTGTGCGTGAGCGTGTGTGGTAGTGAGTATGTGTGTGTGTGTGTGTGTGTGTGTGTGTGTGTGTGTGTGTGTGTGTGTGTGTGTGTATGTGTGTGCGTGTATGTGTGTGAGTGTATGCGTGTGTGTGATTGTGTGTGTATGTGTGTCTCACACACACACACACACACACACACACACACACACACACACACACACACACACACTCACAGAAATTCATAAACTAAAATTTGTCAACACATCATGGTTATAAACATGATATGAACATAAGATCAAAGGACTAGATCTCCATAATATATCCCACAACAGCACAACCGCATTGAATATGTATGTAACCATTGATCAGTACTAATTGTGCCTGTGTGTGGGCATGTGTGCTCAAGTCTGATTGTGAGTGCGCGCATCTGTGTGAGCATGTGTGTGCATGTGCGTGTGTAAGTGTGCCTGTGTGTGTACACATGTATGTGTGTGCCTGTGGATGTGCATGCATCTGTGCATAAGCGCGTGAGTGTCGTTCTCTGTGTATGTGTTGTGTGTGCGTGAAAGCAAGAATGCATAAATGAGTGCATAAATGTGGGTGCCTATGCTTGCCAGCATATCTGCATGTGCTTGAATGTCTATCATGAGTCTGTTTAAGTATGCGTGGGTTTCAAAATGCAGTTATTTTAATTATCATTATCACTGCAATCATCATCATCATTACACCAACATTATAATCCTGAGATCAGTACAGTTTTGATTGGAAGAAGGGGGAGGAGGGAGGGTGCAGTGGGGAGGGGAGGAGGGTAGATGGGGATGGAGACGGAGGAATGGGTTGAGGAGGGTACCTTAAAGATGGACTGGCTGGAGTGAGGACAGGGGGAGCGGACAGGATGATTACTGTTTTACTGTATCTGCCAGCAAGGGCATCGATTTTCAATTCCGCCTGCAAGCCTCCTTCAGGGCTCTAATTGCTGATGGCAGAAAATAATCATTATATCTGGATGTCCTGCATCTCATGGACAGCAGTCGACCAGCGTTATGACTGGAAGCACAGATGGTTGTAGAGGAGGATGGACTGTGTCGCGGTCGCTAAGCCGGACGGCCCTACCACCCTTACCCACGCCTATCACACACTAGGTCAGACAACACAGCACACAGTTTTACAATCACGCCCGCTTCTTTATTTCACACACACTCCATGGCGCCACCACTCACGCACATCCACAACTGCACACAAGTATCTTAATTCCCGCTGACTTACCCTACTCTACTATAATGACTTAGAAAACCCTAACCTAACCTAACACACCAGTTGCGGTATATCACTGTAACCTGGGACACAGTGACAGCCCGCACACGTGGTGACTAACTACTAGGGACGAGGATTTACCCAAGGGACTCTAAATTCTTAACTACTGCTACCACCCACACCTCTCCCCAGGACTCACCCTTCTCTTTTCACCCGGGACCACTACTGCACTGATCGCTGCGTCCCTAAGGGAGGCATCGACCAGTACCCTACACTGTGCTGGCCACTACGTCCTGAAAGGAGGCAGTAGCTAACACCCCTAACCCTACTGCCTAACGCTACACCCCTTCTACCACAAACATGGGACCACCCATCCTGGCCCAGAAAGCTCCAGTCCTCGGCGCTGTACGTGGCCCCTCACAGGCTGACACCTCCCCGGAAGACTCTGCACCCCGGCGCTGACCGTGGCTCCTCCGCGGGCCGACACCCTCCCCGAAGACTCTGCACCCCGGCGCTGACCGTGGCTTCCCGCAGTCTGACTCCTCCCTGCGATGGGCACGACACCCAACGTACACACACCAGACGCCCTCGCGACGGGTCCGGGGCTCGTAGGCCGCCTCCACCTCTGAAGGCCCCGCCGGACACCAAGGGTGGAAAAAAAGGCCTGGTGCAGCGCCCTCTCACAGGACGCCTAAACAGGGACGAGGAACCAGTGCCGGAGAACTCCCGGAAGAGCACCGGTAGCTGGAGGAGAGCTGCCCCACAGAAGGCAGACGGCCTGGGTGGTCTCCCTCTCCCGGGAAAACAACAGGTACTGGAAAGCGCCGCTCACCTGCCGGCACGCGGCAGTAGACTGCGGTGATCTGGCCCCAGCCTCAGGACGGAACAGGATACCTGCTGACACAACTGTAGGCCCCTACTGTAATGTTGCTACTACCCGAGTCATCAAGGCACACAGGCTACTTGGTAAAGCTTTAACTCTCCATCTCCCTTGCCTACTTCCCACACGGGCATGAGAGTGACCCCTTGAATTTCGAAACACATCCCCCAACCCATTACTCACTTTGGGGTTATCAGACCCATTTCCTGCCAACCCTTACAACAGCAGTAAAACAATATTCTCTCTGAGCCAATCCACGCTATTACATATGAAATTATGAATCACACCCAATTCTCGGAGAAATAAACCAATCTAAGCGATCCAACACGGACTCCATGGGCCCCCTTAGGACATACTAAATAATCTAGGAAATGGCTAATTTCACAAGGAAATGTCTCCACACAATAACCAGTAGTAATACACATCTCTCAGAGAAAAAAAAACATCAATTTTTAGCGGTTCACAGTTCCAGCATGTTCACACAAGAGAATCAGCTCGCAGCCACAATCCTTCACATTATTACCCCTCTTTGCCCTGTCAATTATATCATATATCAAAAACATGATTTGTTCGCCAAAATTTCCATCCAGCACATCACTCCCATGTCATCTCTTGTCAGATAACCCAGTGGTTAATCCTTGTTATGCCAACACAACCACACTTCATACAATATTACATGCTGCACATCATCCGTTTTTATCTTATCAACTGCTAAGCTACTCGCCTTAAACTTTACCTTTCCCTTCTCTCTGCTTACTAAAATTCATAACTGGGTTGCCTCCCCACAACCTAAGATATCTTTCTCCAACCCCGTTCTGTCACAAATACATACATCCCTGCACGTGTGACGACTGTCACTTTCTTACAAAACTTCTAACCATATGGACTCACTGTCCTGTACCAAATGCGAACGTCACAGATACAGTCCGCACGCGCACGACACCCGCGTCGAGAACCCTGACTCGTAACGAACTACAGCACACCGAACCTAACAGATCACCAACCTGGACAGACAGACGTTCAACCACACCAGTTCTGCAACTGGCTGAAGTGGCTGCCAACAAGGACGACACCGACTCAGCACAGGCCAAGGGCACCCAACCCCGACGAGGACCTGGCACTAACTATGACTCGAAGTCACTCTTCAAAACTAACGGCGCTGCCGCCGCACCTACAAGGAGTACGTCCACTCCGACGAACACCAGGGACCGAAGTGAAGCTACCCCAACGCATTCCGCCCTGGTCGGAATCAAGCGAACTCTACTCACCACACAAAACGATTGGTCAGAGAAGTGTATCCCTCCGCAGAGCTGACACGCCTGACCAACGGACTGGTTGTTGCTCGTGCAACAACACGACAATTTACCACAACAACTCACAGACTTGACAACACAACAACAGCCGATATCCTGCCCCGCCTTCTCTGGTGTAGAACCAAAGTAATAAAAGGGTAACAGTCGGGAACGAAACCAACTTCCTCCTACCACTCCCTCAACAAATGAAGACTGGAAGGCAACAATACTGTATGTCCTACTTCACCTGCCCCCTACCTAGCCTAATCTTTCTACCTAACCCTGAGGAACTTAACCTAACTCTAGCTAACTAAACCCCAGTCTTACCCCGCGCGCGCGCGCGCACGCACACACACACACACACACACACACACACACACACACACACACACACACACACACACACACTCGCACGCATACGCGCACACGCTCTATATCTTGAATCCACACCACTCTTAAACACGTGGACGTACTAGTTTAGTACCCGCCGATCGGTGACACACCCCCCTGCCTAAGTTTTAACTACAGGTTAAAACCAACAACTTTTCACTCGATCGGCGTTTTGGCCACACCCTACCTATAACAATCCAATTCTCTATCACTCATTCTGTCCTACTGTTACTTTTGATGCACTCCAAAACTTCCATCCCAACAACATCAACCTTTAAATACATCAACAACCACAGGTTACATTAATCAACCTGGACTAACTCTGCCTCACACGACCTTAACGCAGGCACTTATGGGCAGCCGTTACACTACGCACTACATATCAATTTCATAACCGAGGCTGCTCTGGCTATGCACGACCGCTGTGCGACACGTGCTACAAACACCACACCCTCAGTAACACTTGCTACGTCATTCTCTTCCCATGACACATGCATAGCTTCAATAATGTCAACCTCCCACGACACAGGTTAACGGAACCCTCAGGTTCTCTCCTCTCTCTCTCTCTCTCTCTCTCTCTCTCTCTCTCTCTCTCTCTCTCTCTCTCTCTCTCTTTCTCTACGGCAAGCGACTCAAGAAGTCTGCCGCCACATTGTCCTTTCCAGACACTGCCTGCACCGTAAACTGAAATGGCTGCAGCTGCAGAGCCCACCTTGTGATCCTCCCACTAGCAGTCTTCATCTTTTCCAAGTATTGGAGTGGGGAATGATCTGTCTGGACAATAAAGGGGGTCCCATACAAATACACCTGGAACTTTTGTATTCCCCACACCACTGCCAGACACTCCTTCTCTACTATAGGGTAATTCTGCTCTGCAGGGCTTAATTTTCTACTGGCACATGCTACAGGGCGCATCTTTTCAGGGTACTGCTGACACAGTATAGCTCCCACTCCCATTTCTGATGCGTCAGTCTGGAGCACAAATGTCAAACCTGGTACCGGCAAATTACAGACGGGAGGTTGGCAGAAATGCTGCTTCAAAGCTTGGAACGCACGTTCGCACTCGTCGTCCCATTTCACCTGCCTGGTTGTTCCCTTAGTGAGATCAGTAAGGGGCTTGGCAATGTCAGCAAACCGGGGCACAAATTTCCTGTAGTACCCCACTAGTCCCAGGAATCCCCGCACCTGCCGTTTGGTCTCAGGCCTAGGCGCATCCATAATACGGATCATTTTATTCTGCTCAGGCCATATCTTCCCTGCACCTATCCTGTGCCCTAAGTAGGTGATTTCCCTTCCTCCCAGCTCACACTTTGAAGGCCGGGCTGACAAAGAACATTCCTTGAGTCTCTGGAAAACACGCCTGAGAACCTCTATATGGCTGTCCTGATCAACTGTGGCCACCAGGATATCATCAATGAAATTATCGACATCCGGGCTCTCAAGTGGCTGCAATAGCTTCCTCATCATGCGCGTGAACACTGCCCCTGAGGTACACAGTCCAAATGGCATAACCTTCCACTGGAATTGTCCTTCCGGTGTAGCAAAAGCAGTCTTCGCGCGGTCCTCTCTACTCATCGGGATCTGCCAATACCCCTTAGCGAGGTCGATCTTGCTGAACACCTTCTTCTCTCCAAGCTTGGCGAACAGGTATTCGATATCCGGCATGGGTTCAGCATCGAACTGTACGATGCGATTCAACCTCCTGAAATCCACGCAAAACCTGATCTTCCCATCCTTCTTCTTAACTAGTACGATGGGTGAGCAGTATGGCGACGTCGATGGCTCAATCGCACCCATCCTGATCATGGCTTTAACCTCCTCCCTAACCGTCTCTCGTTGCGCAAAAGGCACTGGGTATGGCTTCGACCTGATAGGGATGTCTGACGTCAACTTGATGCTGCACGTTTCTAGGTTTGTGCATGAGGGCACATCAGTCAGTACTTCCTTGAATTCGGCCACTAACTCGTGCAACTTCCTAGTAAAGTGCTGGTCTTCAGTAAGTACTACCACATCTTTAGGGCCTTCTGTGGCCTCCAAGGGAATGGTAGGAATGTCCTTGCTCATCAAGGGAGTTACTGTTTCCTCTTCAGGCTCCTCCGGCACAACAACCGCAGCTACCGAGGCTGTTGGATCTGCAGCGCGCTCGATGAACGACTTTAGTAGGTTTGCGTGGAAAATCTTCGTCTTTCCCCCTACTGCTATGCGGTAATCTGCTTCACCCACTCTTTCTAGTACTGTATAGGGACCCCTCCATGCCAGTTCCAATTTGTTCTGCTTGGTCGGCCGAAGTACTAGTACTCTGGACCCCACAGCTATCTTCCTGGGTTTCGCCCTCAAGTCAAAATGTCGCTTGTACCTATACGCTGCCCTTGCCAAGTTCTCCCTTGCCAGCTCGCATGACTCAGCTATCTTGTTCCTCAAGTTGACGACGTATTCTGCCGCTGTACGGAGCTCTTGCCTTTCCGGTTGTAACCACAGATCTCTCAATATCTGCATCGGCCCGCGCACCTGGCGTCCATATAGCAGCTCAAAAGGCGAAAAACCGGTACTCTCTTGTGGGACCTCTCGGTACGCAAACAGCAGTGCTGGTATCCACCGATCCCAATCACCTGGTTTCTCCTGACATAGTCTGCGCAGCATCCGCTTCAGAGTACCGTTGAAGCGTTCCACCAATCCATTGCACTGCGCATGGTATGGTGTGGTATTCAGACCCCGAATGGCTAATAGTCGGTAGACCTCCTGCATGATCTGACCAGTAAACTGGGTTCCTCTGTCAGTCAGTACCGACCCAGGGACTCCCGTTCGTGTCCACATGTTGAACGCTGCCTCTGCCACCGACTCACTCGTGATCTGGCGAAGAGGGACTGCTTCCGGATATCTTGTTGCAAAGTCGACCGTCACCAACACGTATCTGTACCCATTCTGGGATGCTGGAACGATGGGACCAATGATGTCCATCCCAACCCGCTCGAACGGCTCACGCATCAGTGGCATCCTCACGAGGGGAACTCTTGAGACTCTTCCCTTGTCCACAGTACGCTGACACTGGAAGCATGACTGGCAGTACCGACGAATGTCAGCATGCATGCCTGGCCAATAAAAATGGCGACCAACTCGCTCCTTGGTTCGTGTGGTACCTAAGTGACCAGACATGGGTACGTCGTGGCCTAGCTTCATCACCGTGGTCCGTAGTTCAGCTGGGACGCAGATCTGACTCGCTACGTCCTTGGGACCCTCAAACCGCCTGACCAGTATACCAGATTTCCGAGCGTACTCGACTCGTCCAAACTTGGTGTGGAAGTGCGTCCCTGCTTCACACGCACTCCGAGCCTTCCTCAAGGTTTCATCCTGGTCCTGCATCTGAATTAACTGCTGGGTAGAGGTGTTCAGAATGCATTCCTCGACGGGCAGTGGTACAGGTTCTTGCTGCTCCCTGGCTCTCTGCGCGCGTGTCTGCACTGCCCCTACCAACGCCGGGTCTGCGTATACAGGCACACGTGTCCAACCGGGATCTCCTACTCTCTTTGCGAAGTTTCCGATCAGGACTTCCTGCACAGGGCTATTCATGACCAAAACCTCCAACTTCCCTGCGATGAATGGTGACTTCAACTCTATTACCGCCACAGGTAACACGGACCTACATCTGGACTCGGCCAACACTACTGGGACTGTCTCTCCTGTGTACGCATCTACCGGTACTAACCACTTGGCCACTACGGTGTGTCCGGCACCCGTGTCCCGTAATCCATTGGCCGGAGACCCGTTAACTTCTACCATGCACGCAGGCTCGTACCGCTGCTCAGCGCATGGGCGACACAACGTAGGGACTACTCGAGCTTGGGGCTGGTCACAGCAATGAACAGCTCCAACAGAATGGGGCTCAGGGCATTTCCTAGCGACGTGGCCTGGCTTCTTGCAGTTGAAACAAACTATGGTCGATCTAGGCCCTTCTGATCTCCTGTTCAGCTGCTGTAGTGCACCATCACTTTGTTGGGACCTCCCTGCGGGCTGGCTCCCTGCTGTTTCACGTGTATTACCCAGGTTGGGCTGGTTAACTGTTCGGTCTTGTCTCGCCTTCCTCCCCAGTCTTTTGGCCTCTGCCAAAACAGTAGCTTCTGTTGCAAGTTGTTCAACAGTTTTCGGGCATGTCTTCCGGACCTCGATCGTGAACTCTGGAGACAGTAGCTGATAAAACTGTTCTTGGAACAGCAGATCCTTTACGTCCTCTGCCACACTCTCATCCTTGCCCGCTGCCGCACACCAGAGGGAAAACCACCGCTTCATCCTTCCCAGCATCTGGCCGAAAGTCTCAGCAGCGTCCTTCTTGATGCTCCTGAACTTTTCTCGGTAGGCCTCAGCATCTAGCCTGAAGTGGCTTAACAGGGCGCTCTTTATCTGATCATAGTCGCCTAACTCATCCGCACTTAAGCGCATCACCGCTTCTCTAGCCTTTCCTCTCAGCAGAGACATCAGACGTGTGGGCCATGAGGTCTTGCTCCACTTGCACATCTGGGCTACACGCTCAAATTGGGCGATGAAAGCGTCCACGTCGTCGTTCTCTCCCAACGGCTCAAGGTGGACATGCTTCGTTTCCTCCACCTCAATCAAGCGTTTCCTATGCGTTGCTTCATCTAAGGCCTGTCTCTCTTGTATGATTAGCTCTCGCTCTCTTGCCTCTAACTCGGCTTCATCCCTTCGTCTCTTGAGATCTAACTCGGCTTGCCGTGCTTGAGCTTCTATTTCCCTTATTGCCCTTTCTTCCTCCATCTTCTTCCTCTGCAGTTCCAGTTCCATCTGTCTTGCTGCTTTCTCGTCTTCATCCTTCCGCTTTAACCTTTCCCTCTCCTCTTCGATCTTCTTCTGCTTCACCTCTAGTTCCCTCTGTCTATCAGCTTTCTCCTCTTCTATCTTCCTCTGCTGCATCTCTAGCTCCCTCTCATCCTTCATCTTCTGCCTCACTTTCTCCTCTTCGATCTTCTTCTGCTTCATTTCTAGCTCCCTCTGCTTCATCCCTAGCTCCCTTTGCCTATCAGCTTTCTCCTCTTCTATCTTCCTCTGCTGCATCTCTAGCTCCCTCTCATCCTTCATCTTCTGCCTCACTTTCTCCTCCATCCGGAGCTCCAATTCTACTTCTCTCGCCGTCTTCTCATCCTCATTACGTACCGAGTCTGTGACGAACTTGGCGAGGTCTCCCCCAGCTAAACCCATCGCCGCTCCCAACTTGGCAAACTTTGCATAAGCCCCCGTCCCCTGTTCTTGATCCACCCCCGCATCCTGGTCACTAACCTTAGGTTTGGTATCCGCCGTAGGGCCTGTGGATCCATGACACTATCGGGGTCGTACTGCGGATGGGCTCGGGTGTGTTTAGACATAGGGTACCCCTACCACCACAGAGCTAGCAACGGACAGTGCGATCTGAGCGCAACTGGAGGTTCCTGACTACGCACTAGCCCCTGAAGCAACTCAGCACAAGCACACAATACTCTCAATGAGTCACGCACCAAGCACAACTCCACCCACACTTGTGTACCTCATACATATACCCACATGGGCTCCAACCCATACAATACTACCAATGCACTGTCTGGTCACGGACTGAACCACGTGACACCGTGTGTCCACTGTCCACTGTGCATGCGCACCAGTTACCCAGTCACAGGCCTCACTGTCTCTGGTAGGCCGCACCCACACGATCACAGTGCACTTGCACCCCGCAAGTCCATATGCACTCCCAGCACACCTTAGTGTCACAACCCTGCGCACCCTCGTGCTTCCCACACACAGTCACCTGGGCTTACTCTACCCTTAATCCCCACAGGATATCCGAGCACACAGCGTGCACAGTCACGGGCTGGGTACCACTCTACCTACTCACTGGGGTTATACCACATGTAAGGGACACAAAGGACACCTGGTACCCTCCGGCACCTCACCTACACTGTACGGTGTAATCACTCACACTTACCACAACCACTCAATGTTTATTGACCATTCATACCTCACTCACACGGTAGCGCCAACCCATTCACACCAACACAAGTGCCCTGCCCAATGCCAATGGAAACCTGCCTGAAGTGAACAGGGACACTACGTACCACCTCCCAGGGTACTGGTACGCTCCCACCAACCACCCACTTACATTTCACACAACGTACACACCGGACACAACACCCCCCTTACCTCCCTCCTAGCTACCTATCACCTACCCAGATCCCCTTATGTTACCCCGCATCTCCACCAAAGTGTCGCGGTCGCTAAGCCGGACGGCCCTACCACCCTTACCCACGCCTATCACACACTAGGTCAGACAACACAGCACACAGTTTTACAATCACGCCCGCTTCTTTATTTCACACACACTCCATGGCGCCACCACTCACGCACATCCACAACTGCACACAAGTATCTTAATTCCCGCTGACTTACCCTACTTATAATGACTTAGAAAACCCTAACCTAACCTAACACACCAGTTGCGGTATATCACTGTAACCTGGGACACAGTGACAGCCCGCACACGTGGTGACTAACTACTAGGGACGAGGATTTACCCAAGGGACTCTAAATTCTTAACTACTGCTACCACCCACACCTCTCCCCAGGACTCACCCTTCTCTTTTCACCCGGGACCACTACTGCACTGATCGCTGCGTCCCTAAGGGAGGCATCGACCAGTACCCTACACTGTGCTGGCCACTACGTCCTGAAAGGAGGCAGTAGCTAACACCCCTAACCCTACTGCCTAACGCTACACCCCTTCTACCACAAACATGGGACCACCCATCCTGGCCCAGAAAGCTCCAGTCCTCGGCGCTGTACGTGGCCCCTCACAGGCTGACACCTCCCCGGAAGACTCTGCACCCCGGCGCTGACCGTGGCTCCTCCGCGGGCCGACACCCTCCCCGAAGACTCTGCACCCCGGCGCTGACCGTGGCTTCCCGCAGTCTGACTCCTCCCTGCGATGGGCACGACACCCAACGTACACACACCAGACGCCCTCGCGACGGGTCCGGGGCTCGTAGGCCGCCTCCACCTCTGAAGGCCCCGCCGGACACCAAGGGTGGAAAAAAAGGCCTGGTGCAGCGCCCTCTCACAGGACGCCTAAACAGGGACGAGGAACCAGTGCCGGAGAACTCCCGGAAGAGCACCGGTAGCTGGAGGAGAGCTGCCCCACAGAAGGCAGACGGCCTGGGTGGTCTCCCTCTCCCGGGAAAACAACAGGTACTGGAAAGCGCCGCTCACCTGCCGGCACGCGGCAGTAGACTGCGGTGATCTGGCCCCAGCCTCAGGACGGAACAGGATACCTGCTGACACAACTGTAGGCCCCTACTGTAATGTTGCTACTACCCGAGTCATCAAGGCACACAGGCTACTTGGTAAAGCTTTAACTCTCCATCTCCCTTGCCTACTTCCCACACGGGCATGAGAGTGACCCCTTGAATTTCGAACACATCCCCCAACCCATTACTCACTTTGGGGTTATCAGACCCATTTCCTGCCAACCCTTACAACAGCAGTAAAACAATATTCTCTCTGAGCCAATCCACGCTATTACATATGAAATTATGAATCACACCCAATTCTCGGAGAAATAAACCAATCTAAGCGATCCAACACGGACTCCATGGGCCCCCTTAGGACATACTAAATAATCTAGGAAATGGCTAATTTCACAAGGAAATGTCTCCACACAATAACCAGTAGTAATACACATCTCTCAGAGAAAAAAAAACATCAATTTTTAGCGGTTCACAGTTCCAGCATGTTCACACAAGAGAATCAGCTCGCAGCCACAATCCTTCACATTATTACCCCTCTTTGCCCTGTCAATTATCATCATATATCAAAAACATGATTTGTTCGCCAAAATTTCCATCCAGCACATCACTCCCATGTCATCTCTTGTCAGATAACCCAGTGGTTAATCCTTGTTATGCCAACACAACCACACTTCATACAATATTACATGCTGCACATCATCCGTTTTTATCTTATCAACTGCTAAGCTACTCGCCTTAAACTTTACCTTTCCCTTCTCTCTGCTTACTAAAATTCATAACTGGGTTGCCTCCCCACAACCTAAGATATCTTTCTCCAACCCCGTTCTGTCACAAATACATACATCCCTGCACGTGTGACGACTGTCACTTTCTTACAAAACTTCTAACCATATGGACTCACTGTCCTGTACCAAATGCGAACGTCACAGATACAGTCCGCACGCGCACGACACCCGCGTCGAGAACCCTGACTCGTAACGAACTACAGCACACCGAACCTAACAGATCACCAACCTGGACAGACAGACGTTCAACCACACCAGTTCTGCAACTGGCTGAAGTGGCTGCCAACAAGGACGACACCGACTCAGCACAGGCCAAGGGCACCCAACCCCGACGAGGACCTGGCACTAACTATGACTCGAAGTCACTCTTCAAAACTAACGGCGCTGCCGCCGCACCTACAAGGAGTACGTCCACTCCGACGAACACCAGGGACCGAAGTGAAGCTACCCCAACGCATTCCGCCCTGGTCGGAATCAAGCGAACTCTACTCACCACACAAAACGATTGGTCAGAGAAGTGTATCCCTCCGCAGAGCTGACACGCCTGACCAACGGACTGGTTGTTGCTCGTGCAACAACACGACAATTTACCACAACAACTCACAGACTTGACAACACAACAACAGCCGATATCCTGCCCCGCCTTCTCTGGTGTAGAACCAAAGTAATAAAAGGGTAACAGTCGGGAACGAAACCAACTTCCTCCTACCACTCCCTCAACAAATGAAGACTGGAAGGCAACAATACTGTATGTCCTACTTCACCTGCCCCCTACCTAGCCTAATCTTTCTACCTAACCCTGAGGAACTTAACCTAACTCTAGCTAACTAAACCCCAGTCTTACCCCGCGCGCGCGCGCGCACGCACACACACACACACACACACACACACACACACACACACACACACACACACTCGCACGCATACGCGCACACGCTCTATATCTTGAATCCACACCACTCTTAAACACGTGGACGTACTAGTTTAGTACCCGCCGATCGGTGACAGACTGGATCACCGACTGATAGAACAAGTTCAGGAAGGTGCTGTTGACCCTGAACTGTGGGAGCTTCCGCAGAAAGAAAAGACGCTGGTCGGCCTTCTTGCAGTACATGTCGATGTTAGGGGTCCACTCCAACTTGTCAATGACTGTGTCGAAGTACTTGTAGGTGCGCACAATGCGCACTTCCTCTTCCTTGATGACAAGTGGGTGGGTGCTGCTTGGGTTCCTGCAGAAGTCGATGACCATCTCCTCTGTCTTGGTGACATTGAGCTGAAGGGATTTCCTGTCGCACCAGTCCAACAACTTGCCGACTGCCTCTCGGTACATGGTTTCATCAGAGTCGTGCATCAGCCCTGTAAGTGACGTGTCATCTGCGAACATGGTCTGCAGACTGCATGCCTCCCTGGTGCGGCAGTCAGCTGTGTAGATGGTGAACAGGGCATGCGACAGAACACACCCCTGTGGGGGCTCCTGCAATGGTCACCAGGACATCAGAGACAACCCGGCCAACTACGACTTGCTGTGGTCTGTCAGTCAGGAAGCTGAAGATCCATTTGATGATCTCTGGGTTAACAGCCATGGCCAGTAGTTTCCCGACGAGGTGATGGGGCTGAATGGTGTTGAAAGCACTTGAAAACTCCACAGACAGAACCCTGGCGAACGTCCCGAGCCTATCAGGGTGCTGGTGGAAGTGGTGCAGCATTGTCTGGATGGCATCTTCTGTGCTCCTACCTCTGGTGTAGGCGGACTGCAGTGGATCTTGATGGTCTTCAGTTTCTCCCCTGAGATGCTTGAGGACAATTTCCTCAGTACATTTCATGGGGACTGATGTTAGCGCCATTGGTCTGTAGTCGTTGAGCTGACTGATCACTTTCTTCTTTGGCACAGGAATGATTGTGGATGACCTCCATAATCGCGAAACATGGCCTTCCTGAAATGTTCGCTGGAACAGCTCTCTGAAGACATGGGCCAAGGAGTTGCTGCAGGTTTTCAGAGTCCTACTGCTGATGCTATCCGGACCAGAGGCACTTCTGACATTCACCTTCCTGAACAGTCGGCGGACTTCCTCTTCATTGATGGTCACTGGGGATCCAGGGAGCTGGGGCACCGTGTCCATGGCCCGCTGCTGCTCAATGCTGAAGTCCCGCTGGTCAAAACGTGTGTAGAACACATTCAGTACATTGGCCAATCTCCTCTCGTCGTCTGCTCTCAGTTCAGTTTTCTTGGGCCTGTACCCTGTTATGGCAGAGATGTTCTGCCAGCACTTCCTGGAGTCACCTTGCCGGAAGTTGTCCTCGAGTTTTGCAGAGTACGTCTTCTCCTCCCTGATCCTCTTGTCGATCTTCTTCTAGGTGAGCTGCATATTCCTGGTGTCCTTTTCTTTCAGAGCTGACTTTCTCTCTTTCAGCAGCTGTTTCAGGTCCTTGGTGATCCAGGGCTTGGAGTTGGGTACAGCCTGATCTCCATTGTCTGTAGTACCATGCCCACGCAAAAATTGATGTAGCTGGAGATCACGTCAGTTGTCTTGTCTAGTGGACTCTCATCGTCCAGAAACACACCCCAGTCTGTTTATTCAAAACAGGCGTGTGTGTGTGTGTGTGTGTGTGTGTGTGTGTGTGTGTGTGTGTGTGTGTGTGTGCGTGTGTGTTTGTGTGTGTGTGTGTGTGTGTGTGTGTGTGCGCGCGCGCGCGCGCGCGGGCACGTGCATACATGCGTGCGTCTGTAGCTGCATATATCTGTACCTGTTCGTATGTTGGAGTATACAACTCTAATTCTTTTGTAGTTATTTCCCTTTCCGTGACCGAACTCATATCTGCGGGTCTCTCGTCCACAGTGTGATTTAAAGACAGCAAAATAGCAACAACAAGAAATTGAAAAAAAAAAAAAAAGGTACTGGCAAGAATCTATATCCTCCTCCCTTTAATGCAGTTCACGCGTAGATACACTATATATACAGCAAGGGAAGGAATTAGAAGTTCTGAATCGATAAATGTTACTTCCCCTGTCTGAAAATGGTCAACTTTTTTTCCAATAGAAAGTGATTCATTTCTAATAAATTCTCTGAATGACCATGCATTCCTGTGAGATCAACACCAACCATTAGTGGCATTGTCTTTGGGCCATATATTTCACCCTTTTACTCTGTGTGGTTAAAATGAACTCTGTAGTGTTTGTGCAATCTTTGCTGACAGAGCGCACAAAAAAAAGAAAAGAAAAAAAAAAGAAAGTGAGGTGACTGCAGGCGGAAACTAACACAAACCTAACACACAAATGACTGTTCCGTACGTTGGACAAGAAGAAGAAGAAGAAGAAAAAAAAAAAGGGGGGGGGGGGGGGGGGGGGAAACAAATGACAAAACAACACGACGCGTTTCGCGACTCTTGGCCTTCTCTTCAGGCAAGATTAACCAACATTGGGACAATTTGAAACGAAGAACAAGCAATCAGCACTTCCTTCTTGTAACTACTGGCACAAATGAATCCATTTAAGTCAGTTCACGTAGAATATTGTTATTCCAAGGAATGAAATTACTTCCTTGTCTGAATGTCAAGCAATGTGAATAGAATAGTTTCTTTCGTTTAATTGTAATCAATGATTGCGGAATAAGACATCTATCAAAAACATTGGTTATACCGCCAAGGGAATAAATTAGAATTTTCTAAATCGAAAGAGTTAAAAAGTTTATATTTGTTGAATTTGGTCTGTCTGCGATGATTCCGAATAAACAAGCCGACAAAACACAACACGCCACACACAACATACAACACAATCAAACAGTCAACAATAACAGCCGCATGACACACACACACACACACACACACACCAATGTTGCATGGCAACCTTCCAACTCAAAATGGATACGCTTATACGCCGTCTGTTCAATCCCCAGGCTACACCATTGCAGAAAACGGAGTATGTTGGTTATTCAATGGAACTCCTGGGCCAAACGGATACGTTAGGTGTACCGTGCATAGACTGAGCTGTGTACTGTTTCGGGGACAGGGTGCATTCCCACCCCTAGATGTGGATGCGTCCCACCTCTGCCTAAATAACATCGATACTGCCAGACCACATCAGTCTGGAGCCCAGTACAATCAACTGTCAGAAAAAACTCCTGTGTAGCAGAGGGTCATTGCTCAGGTCACGGCCTGTACCCCCAATGCCTTCTCCACCTCCAACTGTAAAGGGGATCAGGAGCCAGCACAGGTGTTGTGCTCACACTGACGTCACTACTGTCATACCATCATGCAGGGGCGGGGCAGGGAGGGAAGGAGTCGGGGGAGGGACTGCAGGCGGAAATGGAAACCTAGTTCCAAGAGAAATGACTACGCCGCCGGACAAACCAATGACAAGACAAACACGACGCCTTTCCAGACCTCTTTTGTCTTGTTCCTCAGGCAACATGAAACACCATTTGGGACCATTCAACACGAAAAACGAGCACTCACTCACTTTTTTTTCATCATGATGTGGCCAAAGTTACTGTGCTTCTTCGTACGCGTCGCGTTTTTTTTTTTTTTTTTATGTCATTTCTTTGTTTTGTTTGTTAAGCGGCATAGTCCTTTTATTGTTTTGAAAGAAAAGGCTGATTCAATCCCACAAAGAGCGATTCCAATGAAGATATTCCTGATCAACCCCAACCGAATTATTGCCCTTTGTTTTCTTGCAAGAATTACTGCCCTTTGCTTTTTTTTTTTTTTTTTCCAAGGTTTCTTTCGTTGTTTTTCTCAACATCGATTCACTTCGTGCGCACGAAAGAAACGCACGAAAAGGTCTACAAATGGAGTGAACATAAAGCCGATTGTATTGAATCAGAGAGAATGAGTATGGACAATAAATATGAAGAGGGGAGCTGGAAGGGGCGGGGGGGGGGGGGGGGTTCAAAAAGACGAACGATTTATTCCGTTGAACCTTTATCTTGTGGTGGTGACTGATATCATTACTGTGGTGGTTGCTGTTGCTATTGTTACGTGTCATTGTTCTGTGCATTTTCGCCACGCTGCTCATTAATGACGCTCTCCCATACACAAAAAACACTTTAGTTCAACCGAACACAGCCTTAGCCACAACAAATCCACAGAGAGCAATGTGTTTCAGAGAGAACTAATATCAACAGGAACAACTGACAAATAAAATCAGCAAGTGAAGGTCTATGTAGCCAGGTGCTCAAATGGGCACCTCTCTCGTGGTGACCATCAGCAGATGAAATGGTCTGTTCGGGAGTTACCTTTCCCCTTACCTCCCCTGATTGATCAACCTTGGATTAGTTCGGGTCAACTCCTTCAAATGGGAATGCCTCAGAACCTATATCATTATTATGTCTATGTCGCTGAAGTCACACAAATGAATGTATTTGATTCTTTATGACTGTGTTGGACCGAAAAGCCTATATTTTCTAAACTAAACTGGCATTTTGCACGATCGATTTTGGTGTCATTTTTCATCGATCACCCGCCAGTTGAAATGGTTTATTTAGGAGTTACCTTCCCCCTTACCTCCCTTGATTGATGAATCTGGATTGTTTTGTGTCAACTCTTTAACATAAGTGCCTCGGAACCTATATCATTACTATATATACTTCGCTAAAATCGCAACAATGAATGTATTTTTATACCTTGGACCAAAAAGCCCATATTTTCCCTAAACTGTTTCTCGCACAATCAGTTTTGGTGCCATTTTTCATCTTCCGCCGACCAAACCTGGACTACTTCTTGATTTGCCAAAATTTTGTGAGAAAAACTGTCGAATCCGAAAACGTTCATTCCAAGTCAATTGCGTAAGCTGTCATTTCGTGGATCGCATGCCTACGATCTTTTCCGTACAAGTTTGCGACTCTACGACATGACTGACGATGCCGACCTGTCTGGAACAGTCGTCTTCTTCGTTCCACTTTGTGTCATTGTCGGAGTTGTGCGCTAATTGTCACTCTACGAAATTCAGACTTCCCGATCGAAATGTTGTTAATGACTCTATGTCCATGATAAATACAACTGAAAATGTATTGACATTACTGGTCCATTTCCACAGAGTATTTTTCCATCGAAAACCGTATCCAGAGCTCATGTGGACAGCCAGGCGAGGAGGAAAGCCAAATGGGTTTGGTACTCCTTTTCAAAGACCAAGCTCTCCGCTCAGATACAGTCTTGGAGAATCACATCTACAGGTGTGAACAGATTGAAACGCCTGCTGTTCAGTCATGACAAAAAGAGTTCATGCTGTTTGGTGTTTCTCATTGCAATAGAGAAAAATAGGACACAAACGCCTTCACAGTGGATTCATTCTCCGATTTTTAATCACCAACAATGTCATACAGCGACAACATTATCCAGCGTGACATGCTTCATATTATACCTTGGGTTCTGAAGTTGTCGTCCATAGTCTATGAATATGTTGGAATGCTTTGACCGGACGGCGAAGCAGAGAACACGGAAGCTACACAGAAAGCACCAACTTGTGTCAGTTCCTACCTCACCAGGCCTGGTTGGTCTGCCTCACTGTGTTGCTGATGACACACATACTCATACATATACGCACCTGCAAAACACACACACACACACACCACGCGCCGCGCGCGCGCGCGCGCGCGCACACACACACACACACACACTCACTCTCTCTCTCTCTCTCTCTCTCTCTCTCTCTCACACACACACACACACACACACACACAGAGGAAGAAAGATAGAATGAAAGAAAGGGAGTACAGAAGACTGGAAGATAGAAAGAAAGAAGGAAAGATCGATAGATAGAAAGAAAGACAGACATCAACAAACAAAAAAAGAAAGAAATGCACACCAAAACAAAGCACAAATGACACACAGTTACCATCCATCTGTCTGGAGAGACAATGGTGTTGCGCCATGGATCAGTCAGTTGTGGAGTTGCAGCGCCCGCTGTGGCTGAAGAGCCTGATCCTCGAGCGGCAGACTCTGTTGCAGTTGCTGCAGGTGAAGTCTCCGTCATCAGTGTCTGTGGGTGCCGACGCCATCCTTTGCCCATCTGCGGCGCCTCCGTTCTTCCCACTGGGCCTCTCTCCTCTGCTCTGCTCTGCTTGCTTGATGCCGGCCTTGATGGTGGACCGCCAGCTGACCCGGTCTGAAGCTGCTGTCTCCAGGTCTGCTGGGTCGAGGTTGCCAAAGACAAACACAGAAATTTTCAATAACAACAACAAGAAGAAAAGTACAGAAGGAATAGATACGATGAGCATGTTTTCAAAGAAGAGAAAAATAGACAACAAAACAAAGCAAAAATTGAGAATAAACATAGAAATG
>JAMYXO010000926.1:0-32500 GCA_033310375.1 Conus canariensis
CAGGGGGCCCCCAAAATTTTAAGGGGGGATTTTTTTCCCCCCAGTTCAAAAAAAAAAGTTTATTTTTTTTCGCTTTTTTTGGGGGGAAAAAAAAAGGGTTTTTTTGGGGGGAAGGGGGGGGGGGGGGGCTGGGGAAAAGGGGGGGGGCCCCAAAAAAAAAAGGGGGGGTTTTGGGGGGGTGGGGTTTTGGGGGGTTTGGGAAAAAAAGGGGGGAATTTTGAGTCTTTGAGGGGAAAGGGATTTTAAACCCCGAGTTTGGGGGTTTCCCCCCAACCCTTTTTGGGGGTTTGGGAAAGTGTCCCAAATGGGGTTTTTTTGGGGTTTAAAAGGTTGGGAAAAAAAAAAGCAAAACCCTAAAATTTTAGAAAAAAAGGGGTTCCGAAAATTTCCCCCTTCGGGTCCCGGGGAATTTGTTTTTGACCCTTTTTTTTGGGGTCCCCTTTAAAATTTTTAATTAAATTAAAAATTTTTTTTTTAACCGGTTTTTTTTAAACATTTAAAAGGGTTGAGGGGAAAAAAAAATTTAAAGGGAAAAAAAAATTTTAGGAAAGAATATTTTTTGAACCCCTTTTTTAAGCCGTTGTTTTTAAAAAATTTTTTTTTTTTTGGGGGGGAAAACCCCTTTTTTAAAACCCAAGCTTTAAAAGGAAATTTTCTTGTTTCACGTTTTTAATTTTTGGGTTTTTCCCCTTTTTTGGGCCCCCCTTTTTTCCCTTTCCAAAAAAACCCCCAAAAAGTTTTTAAACCTTTTTTCCCCCTTTTTTTGGGGAAAAAAATTTTTAAAAAAAGTTTTTCTTTCCCCTTTTTTAAAATTTCCCCCCTTTTAAAAATTTAAATTTTTTGAAAAAAAAATTTTCTGCCCCTTTTTTTTTAAAAAAATTTGGAAATTTTACGCGACCCCTTACCTTTTCCCTTTGGGATTTTCCCTTTTTCCCCCTTAAGGTTTGGGAAGGGGGTTTTTTTCAACCCCCCCAAAAAAAAAGGGGGATTTAAATTTGGGGAAAATTTGGGTTCAAAATGAAAATTTTCCCCGGTTTCCCGAGGAAAAAACCCCCAAAAAACCCCAAAAACCAGTGGGGTTTTTTCCCTTTAAATTAAATTTTTTACAAAAAAAGGGGGGGGGGTTTTTTTTGTTCGGGGTTAAACATTAAAAGGGGGGGTTTTTTTTCCCCAAAAAAATTTTTTAAAATTTTTTTTAAACCCCTTTTTTAAAAAATTTCCCCTTTTTAAAAAATTTTTCGGGTTTAAATGGAAACATTTTTAAAAAAACCCCCTTTTTTAAAAAAAATCCCCTTTAAATTTGGGGGTTCTTTCCCCCTTTTTTAAAAAAAGGGAATGAAGTTTATTTTGTTAAAAATTTTCCCCCTTTTTTTGGGGTTTTCCCCCCGGGGTTTTAACCAAAAAACCAACCCCCCAAAAAAATTTTTTTTTTTTTTTTTTTTTTTTTTGAAAAAAAAACCCCTTTTTTTGGGGAAAACCCTTTCAATCCCGGGTTTTCCCCTTTTAAAATTTAAAAAAATTTAAATAAAAATTTTTAAAAAAACGGGAAAAGGGGAAAATTAAAAAAAATTTTCTTTGGTTTTAATGGGGAATTTTGCCCCAAAAAAAATTTTTTAAAAATTTTAAAAATTTCACCAAAAAATTTGTTTCCTAAATAAACGGGAAAAAGGGAAATTTTGCACCTTTGAAAATTTTTTCAAACCCCCAAATTTTTTCCCAAAAAATTTTGGCTTTTTGGTAAATTTAAACCCTTCCCAGGGGGAAACCCCCCGGATGGGCCGGAAAAGAATAAAAGTTTTGGGGCCCCAAAAGGACAAGGAAAAACCCCAATTTGGGTTTTTTTTCTCAAAAAAAAACCCCAAACCCCCAAAAAAAAACCCCCCCTTATTAAAAGATTTCCCTTTTTTAAAAAGGCCCCGAAAACATTTTTTTGGGGGGGTTTAAAAAAGGGGAAATACCCCCAAAAAAAAGGGGGATTTTAAAAGCAAATTTTTTTAGAAAAGCCCTTTTTTTGGTTTTGGGAAAAACCTAAAATTAAAAGGGAAAAAAATCGGGGAAAAAATCGTTTTTGGTTTTGGGGAAAAAATAGGGTTTGGAAAGGGGGGACCCAAATTTTTTTTAAAAAAAAAGGGGAAAACCCTTTAAACAAAAATTTTTTTTGTTAAAGCGGGAATTGGGCGGGAGTGAGGTTTTCCCCCCTTCCCAATTCAAAAACCTTCAAAAAGGGGGGTTTACGGGGCTTTTTTCCCCCAAGGGGATTTAAAAAAAAAACAAAATTTCAAACCCTTTCTTTTTCGGGTTTTTTAATTTCCCAAGGAAAAGTTTGGGGGGGAGGGAAACCCCTTTTCCTCCCCAAAAAAAAATTCTTTTTCCAATTTCAAAAAACCCCAAAACCCCCATTTAGGAAAACCTTTTAAAAAAAAACTAATTAAAATTTCCCCCCAATACCAAAATTTAGGGACCCCCCCAGCCCTTTTTTTCGGGGGAAATTTGCGGGGTTTTTGGAAACCCCCAAAATTTTTTTTGGGGTCTGGGGGGGTCCAAAATATGGTTTGTTTTGCCCCCAAAATCCTTTTTGGGGGGCCCCCTTTTCCCAAAAAGGAACCCGGGTTTTTTTTCCCCAAACCCCCAAAAATGATTTTAAAAAAAAAATTTAAAATTTGATAAAAACCCCTTCCTTCCTTGCCCATTATAACCCCCCCCCCAAATTTACCCCAAAAGGAATCTCTTTAAGAAAGGGGTTTTTTACTTTGGGGAAAGAAACCCCCTTGTCATTAAAAATTCCATTTGCGAAAATTTTTGAAATTAAAAAGTTTTAAAATTTTTCTTTAAAATAAAATTTTTTTTTTAAAAGGGGAATTTGGGTTTTTGTTTTTAAAAGTTTTTTAAACTTATTTTCTTAAAAATTTTCCTTTTCTTTTTACAAAGGGGTTTTTTTTGGGTTTTTTCCTTTGGGTTTGGGGGTGCTTTTTCCGTTTTTTAAAAAAAAAAAGGGGGTTGTGTTTGGTTTTTTTTTTTTTTGTTTTTGTTGGGTTTGGGAAACGGAAAAAACAAAAAGGGGGGGGAAAAAATTTTTTTTTTTTCCCCCCCCTTTGGGGGGAAAAAAAAATCAAATTACCCCATAAACTACCCTTTAAAAAAAAAAACCCCCAAAAAAAACCCAAATTTTCCCCCAAAACCCAAAAGACCAAAAAGTCGAAAAGGGTTTTGCAAGAGGGAAAAGGGGTTGGGGGGGCCCAAAGAAAACCAAAATTTTTTTTATTCCCAATTAAAGGGAAAAACCCCCCAAGGGGGGCCCCCGGCCCAAAAAAAAAAAACCCAAAAACCCCCAAAAAAAAAACCCCCCCCAAACCCCCCTTTTTTTTTTTAAAAAAAAAATTTTTTGGGGTTTTATTTTTAAAAAAATTTTAAAAAAAAAATTTTTTTTTTTTTTTGGGGTTTTTTTAAAAACCCCAAAATTTTTTTTTCCCCCCCCCAACAAAAAACCAAAAAAAAAACCCCCCAAAAAACAAAAAAATTTTTCCAAACAACCAACCCCCCGCCCACACCTTTAAAAAAAAAACCCAAAATTTTTTCATGGGTAAAAAAACCAAAAATTTTTCTAAAAAGGGGGGGAAACCAAAAAACAAACCAAAAAAAGGGGGGTTTTTTTAAAAAAATTTTTAAAAAAAAAGGGAAAGGGAAAAAAAGGTTTTAAAAAAAATTTTTAAAAAATTAATTTTTTCTTTTTACCCCCTAAAAAAAAAAAAAGAAGAAAAGAAAAAGGGGGGTTTAAAAGGGGGGGGAAAAAAAAAAAAAAAAATCAAAAAAAAAAAATTTTAGGAAACGGGTTTTTTTAAAAAGGGGAAAAATTTTTTTTAAAAAAAACAAAAAATTTTTAAAGGGGGCCAAAAGCCCCAAAAAAAATTTTTTTTTGGTTTTCCAGTTTTTTTTGGGGGGGCCCCCCCTTTTAAAAACCCCCGGTTTTAAAAGGTTTTGGGGTTTTTTGGGGGGAAAAAAAAACCCCTTTTTCGGGGGGTTTTTTTTTTTTTGGGGGGGGAAAAAAACCAAAAAACCCCCCCCTTTTTTTTTTTTTTGGGGGGGGGGTTTTTTTTTTTTTGGGGGTTTTGGTTTTTTTGGGGGTTTTAAAAAAAAAGAAAATTTTTTTGCCCCCAAAATTTTGGGGGGTTTTTTTAAAAAAAAGGGAAAAAAGGGGTTTAAAATTTTTTTTTTTTAAAGTTTGGTTTTTTTTTTTTGAAAAAGAAAAAATTTTTCTTTTTTTTTTTTTAAAAAAAGAAAAAAAAGGGGGAAAAAAAAAAAACCTTTAAAAAAAAAAAAAAAAAAAAGGGGGGGCGGGTTTTTTTTCCCCCAAAAATTTTTTTTTTTTTAAAAAAAAAAGGGGGAAAAAAGAAAAGGGAAAAAAAATTTTTTTAAAAAAAAAAAAAAAGGGTTTTTTAAAAAAAACCTTTTCCCCCCCCCAAAACCAAAAAGGGGGGGGTTTTTTTTTTTTTTTCCCAAAAATTTTAAGGGAAAAAAGGGGGGTTTTTTTAAAAATTTTTTTAAAAAAATTAAAAAAAATTTGGGGTTTTTTTTAAAAACCCGGGGAAATTTTGGGCCCCCGGGGGGTTTTTCCCAAAAAAAAGGGGTTTTTTTTTAAAAAAAATTTAAATTTTTTTGTAATTTTTTTTAAAAAAAAAAACCCCCCCCCCCCCTTTTTTTTTTTCCCCCTTTTTTTTTCTTCCCTTTTTTCCGGGAAAAAATTCCCCAAAAAAAAAATTTTTTTTAAAGGGGTTTTTTTCCCAAAAAAAAAAATTTAAAAAAAATTTGGCCAAATTGGGCCCGGGGGGTTTTTTTAAAAAAAACCCTTTTTTCCGGGGGGGGGGAAAGGGGGTTTTTTTTTCCTTTTTAAAACCCCGGGGGGGTTTTTTTTTGGGGGGGGTTTTTAAATTTCTTAAAAAAAGGGGGGGAAAAATTTTCCCCCCCCTTTTTTTTTTTTTTTTTTTTCCTTTTTTGGGGGGGAAAAGGGCCCCTAATTAAAAACCCGGGGTTTTTTTTTTCCCCAAAATTTTTTGGGGGTTTTTTTCCCTTTTTTTTTGGGGGGGTTTTTAAAATTTTTTTTTTGGGGGTTAATTTAAAACCCAATTTTAAAAAGGGGAAACCCCAAAAACTTTTTTCCCTTTTTTTTTTTGGGTTTGGGAAAAAAAAAAACCAAAAAAAAACCAACCAAATAATTTTAAAAAAGGGGGAAAAAAACCCCCCTTTTTTTTTTTTTTGGGGGGGGTTTTTTGGGGGGGGGGGGAAAAAAAACCCCCGGGGCCCCTTTTAAAAAAAAAAAAAAATTTTTTTCCCCCCCCCCCTTAACCCCCCCAAAATTTTTAAAAAAAAAGGGGGGAAAAAAAAAAAAAAGGGGGGGAAAAAAAAAACCCCAAAGGGCCCGGGGGGAAAAAAAAAATTTTAAAGGGGGGGGGGGGGTTTTTTTTTTTAAAGGGGGTTTTTCCCCCCCCGGGAAAAAGGGGCCCTTTTTTTTAAAATTTTTTTTTAAAAAAAAATTTGGTTTTTTTGGGTTTTTTTAAAAAAAAAAAAAATTTTTTTTTGGGTTCCCTTTTCCCCCTTTTTTTTTTTTTTTTTTTCCCCTTTTTCCCTTTTTTTTTTTTTAAAAAGTTTTTAAAAAAAAATTCTTTTTGGGAAATTTTTTTCCCCCTTTGGCCCCCCTTTTTAAAAAAAATTTTTTTAAAAAAATTTTTCCCCCAAAAAAAAAAAAAAAAACAATTTAAAAGGGTTTTTTTCCCCCCAAAAAATTTTTTTAAAAATTTTTCCCCTTTTTTTTAATTTTTCCCCCAAAACCCCCCAAAAAAGGGCCCCAAAAAAAATTTAAAAATTTTTTTTTTTTTAAAAAAAAAACCCCTTTTTTTTAAAAAATTTTTTGGGTTTTTAAAAAATTTTTTAAACCGGAAAAACCCCCCTTTTTTTTTAAAATTTTTGGGTTTTAAAAAAAAATTTTTTTTTTTTTAAAAAAAAAATTTTTTTTTTTTTTTTTTTAAAAACATTTTAATTTAAAAACCCCCCTTTTTGGGGTTTTTTAAAAATTTTGGTTTTTCCTTTATTAAAAATTTTTAAAAAAGGCCCCTTTTTTTAAAATTTTTTTGTTTTTTTTCCCTTTTTTTTTAAAATTTTTTCCCAAATTTTCCCCCCTTTTTTTTTTTTTTCCTTTTTTAAAAAAAAATTTGTTCCCTTTTTTTTAAAAAATTTTCCCCCCCCTTTTTTTTAAACCCTTTTTTTTTCTTTTTAAAAAAAAACCCCAAAATTTTAAAAAAAGGGTTTTTTTTCCCCCTTTTTTTTTTCCCCCTTTTAAAAAAAACCCCTGGGTTTTTTTTTAAGGCCCCTTTTTTTTTAAAATTTTTTAAAAAATTTTTTTAAAAATGGCCCCAAAAAAAGGGGGTTTTTCCCAAAAAAGGTTAGAAAAAAATTTTTTTAATTTTTTTTCCTTTTTAAAAAAAAGTTTTAAACCCCAAAAAAAATTGGTTTAAAAAAAAACCTTTCCCAAAAACCCTTTTTTTCCCCCCCCCAAAGGGGGGCCCCCCCCTTTTTTCCCCCCCCCTTTTTTGGGGGGAAAAAAAAAAAAAAACCAAATTCTAAAAAAAAGGGCCCCAAAAAATTTTTTAAAATTTTCCCCCTTTAAAAAAACTTTAAAAAATTAAAAATTTTTTAAAAAATTTTTTTTTTAACCCTTTTTTGGGAATTTTTTTTTAAACCCTTTTTTTTTTTTCCCCCCACTTTTTAAAACCCCCGTTTAAGGGTTTTAACCCTAAAAACCCAATTTTGGGTTTTTTTTTAAAAAAAGGGCCCCCCTTTTTTTAAAAAAAATTCCCCCCCCGGTTTTTTTTTTCCCCCCCGGAAAAAACCAACCCCCAAACCCCCTTTTCCCCCCAAAAAAAAACCCCTTTTAAAAAATAAAAAATTTTTTTCCCCAAAAAAAATTTTTTCCCCCTTTTTGGGGCAAAATTTTTTTTTAAGGCAAAAATTTTTTTAAACCCCCCTTTTTTAAAAAATTTAAAAAAACCCCCCCAAAAAAACTTTTAAAACCCCCCCCCAAAAAAACCCCCCCAACCCCGGAAATTTTTTTGGCCCCTCCCAAAAAACCCCCCTTTTTTTGGTTAAAAAAAAACCCCCCCTTTTTATATTTTTCCCCAAAAAAAAAAAACCCCCGGGTTTTTTTTGGGGGGTTTTTTTTAAAACAAAAAAAACCCAAAAGGGGAAAAAAAAATTTTCCTTTTTTTCAATTAAACCCCCAACCTTAAAATTAAACAGTTTGGTCGGGCAAGTATTAACCAAAACCGGGATCAAAACGGGAATAGTGCAAGGAAACGTTTGAAATTAAGATTAAATTAGTAACTTAAAGTTTGTACCCGTTCCATGTTTTTCTACACATTCTGATTCTCTTGCTAATAAAAGGAAAAATTTTTGTTTAACAAACCCAAAGTCTTAGCACATGCTTAATAATAAAAGACGAGGAGTAAGAAGCGAAGACAATTTGACCTTGTTTGAATGTACAACCCAACAACCAGTGTATCAAGGCCTTAGACAAAACATTAAATACTAAGACAGTCTGTTATTTATCCAATGACAAGAAACAATTTTCAGCCAATCTCTTATTTTGGGTTTTTATAACCGACTGGAGAATAACAATTAACGTATAAAAGTAGGCAGTTGTTCTTTGAGAGTTTACACAATCTGATTAAAACAAGCAACAGCATATAAACTATTCTTTAAGTCCAAAGGGGCTCTCGTTTTACATCAGACTACCTTTGCAGTCCAATGTTTAAACCAAATTGAGCTTTGCAATCCCGCTTTCGTTTTGCACTTTACCTACCACTTTGAAAAAAATTTTGTGAGCAGCAGAACCCTCCATCATGTTTTAAAACATCAATGAAAGAGGCAGTTATCCCCAGTACGATTTGAATATGGCTGATTTGATCATGTCAATAGATCACGGTGTGAGGGTAGTGTATGGGATCTCTAAGAAATTTGGGATGGAGAATTGTTAAGATGTAAAAATTTCCTGGTTTAGACCCACTAAATTTAGAAAAAGCTAAAGAAATACCTTAACAGTGGGTGTTAACTTTTGCTAAACCCACTTTGCTTATTTGGGGAATTTTAAAATTTGGAAACTTTTCTTGATTTGTTACAAACTGTCTAATTTTAGTACTTTCTATTTGCCAAATTTAACAAACATACTTGCACAAGACAGCTTTATTTGGCCAGACATCTTTCTTTTTATCCTGAGGCTACTTTTCTTTTTATTTGGGAACGGAAAGTAAAAAGGTTTGAAAAATTAAAAAAGAAACCTTTAAAGCCCTTTCCCCCCCAAAAATTTTGTTTTTAAACTTTTTCAAAAAGGGAAAGGGTTTTTTTTTTTAAAATTTTTATTTTTAAATTTTAAAAAAACAAAGGGGGGTTTTTTTTTTTCCCAAAAAAAAACCATTTTAAACCCTTTTAAAAGGGGAAGGTTTTTTTTGGGGGAAAACCCCCCTTTTTTTAAAAAAAACCCTTTTTTGGGGGCTTTTTTTAAAAAAAAAACAAGGGCCTTTGGGGGGGGGGGCCCCCCCCCCAAAAATTTTTTTAAAAGGTTTCCCCCCCGGGGGAAAAATTTTTTTTAATTCCGGGAAAATTTTTTTCCCCCCCAAAAAAAACCCCTTTTGGGAATTTTTAAAAACCCCCCTTTTTTCCCCCTTTTTTTTTTTCCCAAAAGGGGGGGGGGGGGGGGGGGGGGGGGAAACCCCCTTTTTGGGGGGGGGGCCCCCCCCCTTTCCCCCCAAAACCTTTTATAAAATTCTTTCCCCCCCTTTTAAATTTTCCCCAAAACCCCCGGAAAAACCCCCCCCTAAAAATTAAAAAAAAACCCCCGGGGGGGCCCCCCTTTTACGGGCCCCCAGAAACCCCCTTTTATTGGGTTAAAAAACCCCCCTTTTTTTAAACCCCGGGAAGGGGAAAAAAAAAAGGGGGGGGGGGGGGGGGGGGGGGGGGTGGTTTGGGGGGGGGAAAAAAAGGGGGAAATTTTAAAAAAATTTTTTAAATTTCCCCCCCCTTTTTTTTAAAAAAAATTTTCCCCTTTAAAATTTTCCCCAAAAAAATTTTGCAAAAGCCCCCCCATGAATTCCAAAATTTTTTGGCCCCCCCCCCCCAAAAAATTTTTTTTTTTTTGGGGGGGGTAAAAAAACCCCTTTTAATTTCCCCCCGGGGGGGGGGGGCCCCTTAAATTTTTGGGGGGGGGGGGGTTTTTTTCCCCCCCAAAAAATTTTTGGGGGGAAAAAAGGGGGGAAAATTTTTTTTTTTGGGGTTTTTTTTTTTCCCCTTGGGGCCCCCCCCCCCCCCCCTTTTTCCAAATTTTTTTCCCCCCCCTTTTCCCCCCCCTTTTTTTTTTCCCCTTTTCCCCCCTTTTTTTTTTTTCCCCCCCCCCTCTTTAAAGGGTTTTTTTAAAAAAATTTTTTTTCCCCCCCTTTTTTTTTCCCTTTTTTTTTTTTTCCCCAATTTTTCCCCCCTTTTTTTTTTTGGCCCCTTTTTTTTCTTTCCCTTTTTTTTCCCCCCTTTTTTTTTTTTTTCTTCCCCTTTTTTTTTTAAAAAAAAAATTTTTTTTTTTTTCCCCCCCCCCTTTTTTTATTTGGTTTAAAAAAAAACCCCCTTTTTTTAATTTTTTTTTTTTTTGGGTTTTTTTTTCCCCCCTTTTTTTTTTTTTTTTCCCTTTCCTTTTTTTTTTTTTAAAAAAAACCCCCTTTTTTTCCCCCCCCCCCCCCCTTTTTTTTTTTTTCCCCCCCCCCCTTTTTCCCCCTTATCCTTTTTTTTGGGGTTTTTTTTTTTTTGGCCCCCCAAAAAAAATTTTTTTTTTTTTCTTTTTTTTTTTTTTTCCCTTTTTTTTCCCTTTTGGGTTTCCCCCCTTTTTTTTCCCCCCTTTTTTTATTTTTTCCCCTTTTTTTTTTTCCCCCCCTTTTTTTTTTTTTTAAATTTCCTTTTTCCTTTTTTTTTTCCCCGGAATTTTTTTTTTTTTTTTTTGGGGTTTTTCCTTTTTTTCCCCCCCTTTTTTTTTTTTAAAAAAAAATTTTTTTTTTTTCCCCCTTTTTTTTTTCCCCTTTTTTCCCCCTTTTTTTTCCCCCTTTTTTTTTTTTTCCCCCCAAAAAAAACCCCCTTTGGGGAAAAACCCCCCCTTTTAAAAAATTTTTTTTTTTTTAAAAAAAAAATTTTTTTTTGGGGGGGGGTTTTTTTAAAAAAAAAGGGTTTTTTTTTTAAAAAAAAATTAAAAAAAAATTTTTAAAAAAAAAAACCCCCAAATTTTGGAAAACCCAAAAAAAACCCCCCCTTTTTAAAAAAAAAAAAAAAAATTTTTTAAAAAAAATTTTAAAAAGTTTTTCCCGGGCCAAAACCAAAAACCCCCCCCGGTTTAAAAAATTTTAAATTTAAACAAAATTTTGGAAAAAACGGTTTTAAAAAAAAAAAGGGGGCCCAAAAAAAAGGGGAAAAAAAAAACACAAAAACCCCAAAAAAAAGCCCCAAAAAAATTTTTTTTGGGGGGAAAAACCCCAAAATTTTAAAAAAAGGGGGGGCTTGGCCCCCCCCCCCAAAAACCCCTTAAAGGCCCCCCCCCCCCCCTTAAAAAGGGGGGGGGGGGGTTTTTTTTAAAAAAAACGGGAAAAAAAAAATTTTTTTTTTTTTAAAAAAAAAAAAAAGGGAAAAAAAAAAAAGAAAACAAAGGGGGGTTTTTTTTTTTAAAAAAAAATTTTTTTTTTTTTTAAAAAAAAAAAAAAAAAAAAAAAAATTTTTTCCAAAATTTAAAAAAAAAAAACCTTTTAAAAATTTTTTTAAAAAAATTTAAAAACAAAAAATTTTTTTTTTTAAAAAATTTTTTTTTTTGGCCCCCCAAAAAAAAACCCCCCCACCCAAAATTTTTAAAAAAAGGGGGGGGGGGGAAAAAAAAAAAAAAACCCCCCCCTTTTTTAAAAAAAGGGGGTTTTTTTTTCCCCCCAAAAAAATTTTTTTTTCCCCACCCGGGGTTTTTCCCCCCGGGTTTTTTTAGTTTAAAAAAGGGGGAAAAGGAAAATTTTTAAAAAAAAAGGGGGGTTTTTTTTTGGGGGGTTTGGGGGAAAAAAAAAGGGGGGTTTTTTTAAAAAAAAATTTTTTTTTTGCGGTTCCGGAAATTTTTTTTTTGGGTTTTTTTTTTTTGGGGGGGGTTTTGGCCTTTTTTTTCCCCCCCCCCTTTTTTTTTTTTTTCCGGGGGGCCCCCCCTTTTTTAAGGGGACCTTTAAAAACCCCTTTTAAAAAAAAAAAACCCCCCCCCAAAAAAAAAAAATTTTTTTTTTCCCCCGGGGGAAAAAAAACCCAAAAAAAATTTTTTTTTTTTTTTGGGGGGAAATTTTTTTAAAAAATTTTTTTTTTGGGGCCCAAAAAAATTTTTTGGGGGGGGCCTTTTTTTTAAAAAATTTTTAAAAAGGGGGAAGGGGGGTTTTTTGGGGGGGCCCCCAAAAAAAAGGTTTAAAAAAAGGGGGGGTTTTTTTTTTGTTTCCCCAAAAAAAGGGGGGGGAAAAAAAGGGGGGGGTTTCCAAAAAATTTTTTTTTAAAAATTTTTTTAAAAAAAAATTTTTTTAAAAAAGGGTTTTGGGGGGAAAAAAAAGGGGGAAAATTTAAATTGGGTTTTTTTCCCTTTTTTTTTGGGGGGAAAAATTTTCCCAAAAAAGGGGGGTTTTTTTTTAAAAAACTTTTTAAAAAAAGGGGGGGGGGCCGGGGGGGGAAAAAAAACCCCCCCAAAAAAGGGGGGTGGTTTAAAGGTTTTTTTTGGGCCCCCCCCCGGGGGGAGGAAAAAAAAATTTTTTTAAAAAGGGGGCCCCTAAAAAATTTTTTTCCCCCCAAAAACCTTTTAATTTTTTCCCGGGGGAAAAAAAAAACCGGGGTTTCCCCCTTTTTTTTAAAAAAAAAAATTTAAAAAAATTTTTTTTTAAACCCCCCTTTTTTGGGGGGTTTAAATTTTTTTTGCATTTTTAAAATTTTTTTTTTTGGGGGGTTTTAAACCCCAAAAAAAATTTTTTTAAAAAAAACCCCAAAAAAAGGGGGCCCCTTTAAAAAAAAGGGGGGGGTTTTTTTTCCCCCCCTTAAAAAACCCCCAAAATTTTTAAATTTTTTTTGGGGGGTTTTTAAAAAATTTTTTAAGTTTTGGTTTAAAAAATTTTTTTTTCCCCCCTTTTTTTTTTTTTTTGGTTTTTTAAATTTTTTTTTTTAAAAAAAAAACCCCCAAAAAAAAAAATTTTTTTTAAATTTTTTTTGGGGGGCCCTTTTTTTTGGGGGTTTGGGAAAACCCCCTTTTTTTTTTTTAAAAAAAAATTTTTTTTTTTTCCCCCCCAAATTTTTAATTTAAATTTTTTTTTAAAAAAACCCAAAAACCCCTTTTTTTTTAAAAAAAAAAAACCCCCCCCCCTTTAAAAGGGGTTTTTTTGGGGAAAAAATTTTTTTTTTTTTTTTTTTTTTTAAGGCCTTTTTTTCGTTTTTTTAAAAAAAAAATGTTTCCCCCTTTTTTTTCCTTTTTTTGGGGTTTTTGGGTTGGGGAAAAAAAAAAAAAAAAAAGGAGGAAAAAACCTTTTTTTCCCCGGAGGGGGCCCCCCCCCCCCCTTTAAATTTTAAAAAGGGAAAAAAAATTTTTTTTTTTAAAAAAATTTGCCCAAAAAAACCCAAAAAAAATTTTTTTGTTTGGGGAAAAAAAAAAAACCCGGGGGAAAAAAAAAAGGGAAAAAGGGGGGGGAAAAAAAAGAAAAACCCCCCTTTTAAAAAGAAAGGGAAAACCGGGCCCTTTTTAAAACCCAAAAAAAAAATTTTTTTAAAAAATTTTGGGGAAAAAACCCCCCTTTTTTTTTTTAAAAAAAAAAAAAAAAAAAATTTTAAAAAAAAAGGGGGGGGGGGGGGGGCCCCAAAACCCCGGAAAACCCGGAAAAAAAAGGGGGGTTTAAAAAATGGGCCCCCTTCCCTTTTTTTGGTTTTTTTTAAAAAAAGGGGGAAAAAAGAAAAAAAAAGGTTTTTTTTTTTTTTAAAAAAAAAAAAAAAATTTTTTTTTTTAAGGCCGTTTACCCCAAAAATGGTTCAAATTTTTTTTTCCCCCGGGGCCTTTAAACCCTTTTTTCCCTTTTTTTGCCCCCCCCCCCCCTTTTTTTTTTTTTTTTTAAAAAAAAAAAATTTTTTTTTTTTTGGTTTTTTTGGTTTTTAAAAAAAACCCCCCAAAAAAAAAAAAAAAGGGGGGGGGAAAAAAAACCCCCCCCCCCCAAAAAAAAAAAAAAAAGGGGAAAAAAATTTTGGGGGGAAAAGGGGAAAAAAACCCCCCCTTTTTTTTTTGTGCGTAATCCCGCGACATACAGAACAACCAACAGACGACCCCGGGGAAAATCAAAAGGTCTTGCTGAGGGAATGGCTTTTGGTAAAAAATAATGTTAAAATTAATTTAAAAGTGAGAGATGAAGGGGGGAATTAAAGAACCTAACAGAAAAAAAAGTTCCCCAAAAAAAAAGGGGACAAAAAAAGAAGAAAAAGAGGTTTGAGTTTTTTAGGAAAGAAAAAAACATTGGATAATAACCGAAAAAAAATTTTTTTTAATTGCGCCAAATGAATAAAGGCGAAATCGACGAAAAATGAATTAAAAAACGTAGGATTTTTTAAGTTTTTTTAAATGTGATTTGCTAAAACCCAAGGTAAAAGAAAGTGTCAAAAAAGATGATTAAGAAAGGCCCCCTAAAAATTTAAACCCTAAAAAATTGTTTCCCCTCAAACAAATGGAAAAAGAATTTTAAGAGGCGTTTTTAATAGTTTTTATTTATGGGGATTCAGTCATGGGTGGATAAGAAAATGTTTGGCCAAATTTTGTCACCTTCCAGGGTAGGGGAAGAGAGAGAGAGAGAGGGGAAAAAAGGGGGAAGAGAGAGGGGGAGGGGGGAAGAGGGGAAAGGGAGAGAAAAAAGAAAGGGAAGAGAAATGAAGGGGGAGGGAAAAAATCTCCTGAAATCACACCAATTTTTTCCAAAACTGTATTTTAAATACGGGCCCCCCCAAAAATCTACCAGGGATTTAAAAAACTACGTCCCCAATATCTACCACTGTACTTTAAACTAAAGCCCACCAATATCTCCAGGGACTTTAAACTACAGTACCCCAATATCTCCCATTTGTTTTAACTACAGCCCACCCCAATATCTCCACTGTTTTTTAAAAACTACACTCCACCAATATCTCCACTTTTTTTTTTAAAAAACTACAGTCGCACACCACCCCCTCACACACACCACACCACACACACACACAAAACCACACACACCAAAACACACACCCCCCGGGAGAAATGGAATGAGTTCGCCCCGCGTTTGCACACAAACGGGCATTTTTTAAAACCCCCGCACTCTTTTTGGCTTTCTTATATTTCTTGTCGTTTCACTGTCAAAGCTTTC
This sequence comes from Conus canariensis, assembly GCA_033310375.1. NCBI lineage: Eukaryota > Metazoa > Mollusca > Gastropoda > Neogastropoda > Conidae > Conus > Conus canariensis. Next base: position 14,445 of record JAMYXO010000926.1, read on the forward strand.
GTAGATGTTTATTTTTAAAATCCTAACACAACTTTTTTTTAAATTTTATCAAACACCCAGACTGGCGAAGTGGTTTTAATAGGACCCCTGCCATAGACCAATTTCCAGTCCAAAAAAGGGCCTTTTCTTTTTTTTAGTTTTTTATGTTTTGGGGGGTTTTTTTGGGGTTTTCAATACCTCGTTTAAGCTTTTTTTTTTTTTAAAAAGGTTTTAAACTTGGGTTTAAAATTTTGGTTTCAATTTAAAAAAAAACCCAAAATGGGCAGAAACGAAACAGTAATTAAAACATACAAACAGAATTCTTGCCCCTTTTTAAAAAAAAACCCCACCCTCACTTTAAAAGGAAAAAATTACAAAGAAATTTTGTGATTTTCCGACGAACAGACCGGAAACCAAAAACCATATGCAGCACGCCGGCCTTTAACACATAGAGAAACAGCCACCATTCATGCTGACGCACCCGCTGCATGAACGGTTCGGGGGAAAGCATGTACTGGGGCTTTTTCCCTTTTTTCCCAAAAAAGGGGGCAAACAAACAGCCCCCAAAAAAGGGGGGAAAAATTTGGTGCCGACGGGGGGGGGGGGGGTTTTGGGGGGGTTTGTTCCCAAAAAACCGTGGTGTTATTTCTATGACAGAAACCAGTCGTCCCTCCCGATGGGGAAAAAAAAGGGGGGGAAAAAACCCCACGGAAAAATGAAATTTGGGGGGTCTCCTTTGGGTCAGACGAGATAAAGGGGGGGAAAAATACAGCATCTGTTTTTTGCCCACAAAGAGAACAAACAACCCAAAAAACATTCATTTTAGCCCTTTTTTTTTTTTCTTTCTTCTTTTAAAAAAAAACCCTGTTTTTTTTTGTCCATCTTCACATTTTTTCCTATATTTTTACGTTAAAAATTTTTTTTATGTTTTGTATCCTTTTCTGGATTTTTTTTTGTTTCTCTCTCTCTCTCTCCCTTCTCTCCTCTCTCTCCCCCTCTCTCCCCCTCCCCCCCTTCTCTCTCTCCTCTTTCCCTTGCTGTGTCCTTTTTTTTCATTCTCTCGGTACTTCCCCCCCTTTGGGCCATTTCGGGTTCTGTTTTTCCCAATTTTTTTTGCGTTTTTTTGGGTTGTTTTTTTCCTCTTTTTTGAAAAACCTCATCGTGTCCCCCTTTAAATTTCCCCCTTTCTGCCCTCTTTTGTTGTTGTTTTGTCGAAAATTTCTTTTTTTTTTTTGGAACCTCGACCCAGCAAAACCGGGAGCGCACTTAGACCGGTCCTGGCGGTCCACCGTAAAAGGGCCCGGATAAAACAACGAGCAGACAGAGGGAGGGGCCCCCTTTGGGGAAAAAGGAGGCGCCGCAGACGGGCAAAGAAGGCGTCGGCACCCCAGCCCTGATGAAGGGGCTTCACCTGCAGCACAACCCCCATTTTCTCTCCAGACAGGGGATGGCAATTTTTTGTCAATTGTCCTTTTTTCGGTGGGGCACTTCTTTTTTTTTTTTTGGTTATTTTGTCTTTCTTTCATCTATCGATTTTTCCCCTTTTTTCTTCTTCTTCCCCGTCTTCTTTTAAACCCCCCTTTCCCCTTTTGGTTTTTTTTCCCCGTTTCCGGGTTTTTTCTCCTTTTTTTTTTTTCTTGCCCCCCCCCCCACCCCCCCCCCCCCCCAAATTTCAAATTTTCCCTTTTTTTTTTTTTTTCTTTTTTCTCTGTTTTTTTTTTTTAAAAAATCGTTCGCGTTTTTTTCCCATTTTTGCTGGAGGGCTTTTGGGCCTGTTCTGGGTTGGTTTTGGGTTTCTGTCATTTTTTAATCCCACCCCGTTTTTTCCCCCGGGCTATCCTGTTTTTTTCCAAATTTTTTTGGGGCTACTCGTCGCGGCCCTTTTTGTCTCTTTGTGTCGGATTGTCTTGTCTGCTTCCCCTTTTCCCCTTGGTTGTTTGTCTGTCCGGGGAAATTTTGGTTTTTTTTTTTTGGGTTTGTTTTTTGGTTTGGGGGTTTGTTTATTTTTGGGGGGGTTGGGGGGTGTGTGTGTGTGTGTGGGGGTGGGGGGGGTTGGGGGGGGGGGGGGTGGGGGTTTGGGGGGTTTTGTGTGGGTGGTTGTGTTTTTTGTGTGTTGGTGGTTTTGGGGTGTGTTTTGGGGTTTTGGTGGTGGGTGTGTGTTTTGGGGTTTTGGGTTTTTGGGGGGTTTTTTGGGGGTGGGGTTTGGTTTTGTGGGGTGGTTTGGGGTGGGGGGTTTTTTTTTTTTTTTTTTTTCCCCGTTGTCTGGGATATTGTTTTGACCAAATTTCCCTTTTTTAAATTTGTGAAATGCCATTAAAAGTGCGAAGACTTATGTGTCATGTTCCCAAACAGTGATTGGGGGGCCTAATTTCATCAAAAATTATTTTTGACGTTTTTCTGAAAAAATAACAATAATATGTTGTTGTGTGTGTGTGTGGTGGGTTTTTTTTTTATGTGTGGGGTTTTTTTTTTGTGGTGTGTTGTGTGGTGTGTGTTTTTTTATTGTGTGTATTTTTAGGTTGTGTATAGGGTTGAGTGTGGGTAAACCAAACAGGGGCCCGCCCCCCAAAAACGGGCCTGGCAAAGGGGGGGAACGACACTTTTTTGTCTTTTTTGTAGTACCCCTGTTTTTTCTGCTTCGCCGTCCTTCAAAGCCCCAACATATTCAAGACTATATGACAACTTCAAAACCCAAGGAATAATATGAAACATGTCAAAATGGATAACTTTGTCGCTGAAAGACATTTTTGGGATTAAAATCGGAAAAAAAAACCCCGCGTCATTTGGGCCAATTTTCCTTTTTGCGAGGGGAACCCCAAACAGCAAATTTTTTTTGTCATGATGAACGGGGGGGGTTTTTAGTCTGTTCACCCCCCTGTTTGTATTTCCCAAACTGTATTGGGGGAGAATTTGGTTTTTTAAAAAGGGTCCAAACACAACTTTTTTCCCCTCCTCGCCGGGCTGTGACATTACCCTCTGGAAAAAAACCTGTGGAAACGCCAATAAGGAAATACTTTTTCTTTTTATTTAGGGGGACATGGATAAAAAAACAACATTGACGGGAAGAAAAATTTTTGGTAGAGTGAAAATTTTAGCGCACAACCCCAAAAAATGAACAAAGGGAAACAAAAGGCGATTTCCCCGAAAAGGCCCGGATCGTCAGTCGGGTCAAAGAGCCAAACTTGGGGGGAAAAGATGAAAGGTATGCGTGCCGAAATAGAGCTTGGACTTTTTTTGGGGAACGACTTTTTGTTTCGACATTTTTCTCAAAACTTTTGGAAACCCAAGAAAATCCAGGTTTTTTTTGGCGAAAGATAAAAAGGCGCCAAAATTTTAAATTATAAAGATACCATTTGGGGAAAATATTTTTTTTTGGTCCAAGGTATAAAGAACATTCATTTGTGATTTAGCGAGTATACATAATAAGATAAGGTTCCGGGCACGAATGTTAAAGATCCGACCCAAAATTTCCCCCAAAATTTTCATCAATCAAAGGAGGTCGGGGGAAAGGTAACCCCGAACAAACCGGGTTAAAGGGGGGCGGGCGAAGGAAAAAAAGGGGCCCCCAAAAAATGGGATCGTGAAAATTCCCATTTTAAAGGTTTTAAAAAATATGGGTTTTCGGTCCAACACATTTTGTAAAAAATTTAAGTTTCATTTTTTGGTGACTTCAGCAAAAAAAAGGGGCAAATATGATAAGGGTTTTGGGGGGATTCCCATTTGAAAATTTAAAACGAGCTAATCCAAGAGTAAAACGGGGGGGTAAGGGGGAAGAAAAACCCCCCCAAAAAACATTTCATTTCCTTTGGGCACCCCGAGAGAGGTCCCTTTGGCACCCCGGGAACGAAGACCTTCACTGTTTTGGGTTTTCAGTTTTCCTTTTATATTTGTTCCCCTGAAACACTTTGGCCCCCGGGGGCTGGTTGTGGCTAAGGCCGGCCCCCGGATAAAGGGGTTTTGGGTTTTTGTAGGGAGAGCTCCCCAATGAGCACGTGGGAAAAAAGGGGCACAAACAAAAACACTAACAACACAACAGCAACCCCCACATGACATCACAGCCACCACCATAACAAAATCCCTTTTAACGAAAATCGTTTCCTCTTTTTAAAACCCCCCCGGCCCCCCTTTTTAATTTTTAAACCCCCTCCATCCCCCAAAAACAATAAAAACAGATTTATGTTCAAATTTTTTTCCTTTTTTCGTGCGCACGAAAAAACGATTTTTAGAAAAACAATTACAGAAACCTTAAAAAGGGGAAAAAAAAGGGGAGTAATTTCCTACAAGAAAAAAAAGGGGGATAATTCGGGGGGGGTTGATCGGGAAATTTCTTCATTGGAATCGCTCTTTTTGTGGGGTTGGGTTTAACCTTTTTTTTCCAAAAAATTCAAAACAATAAAAAGGGGGTTTTCCGCCCAACGAACGAAAAAAACAAATGACATACAAAACGCGCCCCCTACGAAGAAAAGGGGGAACTCTTTTTTTCCAAACCCAAAGAAAAAAATAGTGATTCTCGTTCTTTTGTTGAATGGTCCCAAATGGGGTTTAGTTGCCCCGGGGGAAAAAAAAAAGAGGGGTTTTAAAGGGGGGGGGGGGTTTTTCTTGTCAAATTTTTTGTCCGCGGGGTATTTATTTCTCTTGGAACAGGTTTCTATTTCCGCCTGCAGTCCCCCCCCCCGACCTTCCCCCCCTGCCCCCCCCCGCTATGGTATGACCCTAGGACTCAGTGGAGCACAACGCCCCTTTCGGGGCCCCTTTTCCCCCTTTAAAAGTTGGAGGTGGGGGAAAGGGATTGGGGTTTCAGGCCCTGACCCCCGGAATACCCCTGGGACCAGGATTTTCTCTGATATTTTATTTTTCTGGGGGGCCCAAATGATGTGGGCTGGCAGTATCAGATTTTTTTTGGGGGAGAGGGGGGAAAGGGCCCCCACACTGGGGGGGAAACACCCCCCCCGAACTAGTACATACGCATTTTATGCACGGTACACCTGGTTGGCTTGGATGTCCGGAAAAAACATTAAAGAAACTGGGTTTCCCCGGGGGTTTCCCTTGAAACACCAGCATAAATCTGTTTTTTGCAATGGTGACCCGGGGGGGAAAAAGACCGTTTAACGTGTCCATTTTGAGTTGAAAGGTTGCCATGCACCAGGTGTTGTGTGTGTTTGGGGGTGTGTTGGTGTGTGGTGTTGTGTGTGTGTTGTTGGGGGCAGAAAATCAATCGCAGACAGACCAAAAAAAAAAATTTTAAAAATGGGAAAATTTTTAAACCCCTTTTGTTTTTAAATTTTTTAATTCATTCCCTTGGCGTACAAACTAATGTTTTGGTAAAAATTTGTTTACTCCCCCCCAAAACGAAAATTAAATACAAAAGAAAAGAAAACTTTTCTATCAAAAAAATGCGACCCTTTTTAGAAAAGGGGGAAAAAATTTTTTTTGGAAGCAGATCTCAATTTTTTCCCTTTTGGGTTAAAAAAATAATTTTTTTTACGCGGAACTACTAAAAGGATTTTTTTTTCGCCCAGTAGTTCAAAAAAAGGGGAAATACTGATTGCTTTTCCCTTTTTTTCAAATTTTCCAAATGTTTTAATCTTCCCCGAAAAAAAAGGCCAAAGGGGTCTCGAAACGCGTCGTTTTTGTTTGTTTTTTGGGGGTTTCCCCATCTTTTTTTTTTCTTGTCCAATACAAAAAGGGTCCTTCTCGGGAGGGTTTTTTTTTCCCCTGCAGTCATCCCTTCATTTTTTTTTTTTTCCCTTTTTTGCCCCTTTTTGTCAGCAAAGATTGCCAAACACTACAGAGTTCATTTTAACCACAGTTTTAAAAGGGGTAAAAATATGGGGCCCCCCACGACAATGCCACAAAAGCTTGGATTTTACTAAGGGGGAAGCGATCTTTTACAAAATTTATTACAACTAAAAAAAAATTTCATCGAAAAGAATACTAAACTTTTCAGACGGGGGAATATTTGTTTTTTCTTTTTTTCCCCCCTTTTTAAAAGGGTAGTTTTTTCCTACACGTAAAATGTTTTAAAAGGGGGAAGAGAATTAGTTTTTTTTCCGGTACCTTTAATTTTTTTTTTTTCTTAAATTTTTTGTTGTTGCTTTTTTGGTGTTTTAACAACACCCTTCAAATCACACTGTGGGGAAGCCTGCAGATGGGATTTGGGCCACAGAAAGGAAATAACTACAAAGAATTATAGTGGTACGCTCCGACGACCCGGCCAAATTACCAGCTACGTAGCATGCATGATCCAACAAAACCCCACACCAAAACACAAAACACAAAAACAAAACACACACCCCCCAACACACGCCGGTTTTGAATAAAAAGACGGGGGGTTTTTTTGGGGAGATGAAGCCCCCTAGCCCAAGCAACGGGACGTGATCTCCACTACATAAAATTTCGTGGGCAGGGGACTACAGACAATGGATCAATGTCCCCCAACTCCAAGCCCTGGATCACCAAGGACCTGAAAAAGGGGCAAAAGAGAAAAAATCACTCTGAAAAAAAGGGGCACCAGGAATATCATTTACCTAGAAGAAGATGACAAGGGATGGGGGAGGAAAGAAGTACCTGAAAAAATCGAGGACAACTTCCGGAAAAAGGTGACCCCCAGGAAGGCTGGCAAAATCTCCCCCCTTAAAGGGTACGGGCCCCCAAAAAAACTGAACTAGAGCATGATGAGAGGAGAGGGGGCCCAAAGCCCAAAAAGTGTTCACACACGTTTTGACCAGGGGGGTTTCAGCTTTTTAGCAGCACGAGCCAGGGACAGGGGGCCCCCGCCCCCGGACCCCCCAGTGACCCCCGGGAAAGGGGAAAATCCCAGACTGTTCGGGAAAAAAAAAGTCAAAGGGCCCCGGCCCGGGTAGCATCACGGGGGACTGGGAAAACCCCGCAGAAAATTTTTTGGGCCCCTGTCTTCAAAGAGCTTTCCAGGGTCATTTCGGGAAAGGGGTGTTTGGGGGTTTGGAGTCATCCACAATCTTTTCCCGGCCCCAAAAAAAAAAATATCATCACTCAACGATACAACCTGGGGGCTAACATCATCCCCATGAAAGTATGAGGAAATTGCCTCAAGCATCTCAGGGAGAGACTGAAGACCATCAAGATCCATGCAGTTGCCTAAAACCCGAGGTAGGAGCCAGAAAATGCCATCCACAATGGGGCCCCAACCCCCACCAAAACCCCGATGGGGTGGGGTTTTTCGCCAGGGGCTGCCCTTGGGGTTTTTTAAAGTGCCCCCCAACCCCCTTCACCCCTTCTCCTCGGGGAAAAATACGGGCCCCTTGGCGTTAACCCGTATCATCAAATGGATCTTCAGCTTCCTGCTGCCCGACCACAGCAAGCCCGGGTTTTGGGGGCCGGGGTTTTTCCCTTGATGCCCGGGGGGACCAAGCAGGAGCCCCACAGGGGGTTTCGTCGGATGCCCTATTCCCCCATCTACACAGTGAAATGCCGCACCCAGGAAGGCTTTCAATCTCAGATCAAGTTCGCAAAAGACACTCCCCCTTTTCAGGGCGATGCACACCCTGATGAAACCAAAAAAAAACCCAGAGGCAGTCGGAAGTTGGGGGAAATTGCACAGGAAATTCCCTTTTCCCCCAAAGTCACCAAACAGAGAATTTTGGAAAAAACTTCTGGGAGGAAAACCCCAAACAGCACCCACCCACTTTTTCACAAAGGGGAAAAGGGAAATTTCGCAAAATTTTTCCACCTACAAATATTTTACCCGCATGGAAAAATTGGGTGGACCCCCAACATCGGCATGTGCGCAAGAAGGCCCAAAACCCCCCCTTTTTTTCTTTCTGCGGGAAAAACCCCCCTTCAGGGAACAGCCCCCCTGAACCCTTTTTCTATCATCATGATCCATCCATCCCTACAACCATCTGTGTTCCAAACCACCTCCTCTACAACCACTGTGTGGGGGTGTTTTGTGTGTTTTGTGTGTGTGTGGGGTGTGTGTGTGTTTTGTGTGTGTGTGGGGGGCGGGGGGGGGTTTTTGGGTGGGGTTTGGGGTGTGTTGGGGGTGGGTGGTGTGTGTGGGGGGAACAACCCTAAATAAATAGAACAAAAAATTTTGTGACGGGCTTTAAAAATACGAATTTTTTTCGTTTTAGGGCCCTTGTATCCATGGTTTATTTTGGGGGAAAAAACTCCAGAAAGTCCATGTTTTTGTTGACCCCCAAGAACTGCCTTTTTGTTTAAACAAACAAACATTAAATTTTCCCCCCCAACACTGATCTTCCCGGGAAGATCGGGAACACGGGGGGGGGGGATGAAAAAGGGGGAAACAAGAAATTAAACTCTGCAACGATCCGGGGTTTTTTGCGGATTAAGGGGGAAAAACTAAACCCCGAAAAAGGCTCGCACGCTACCCCGGGGGAAAAAAATTTAGTAATCTGGCGAAGTAAAAAAGGGGCCGCAGACCAAGGGAGCGGGGCCATTCGTCGTCCACCACAAAGGGACTGGAAGGGGGGGCGTACCCCCCTGGTAGACCTTTGGTCCCCGGAGGGGGGGGGAAACCCCCCCCCCTGGGGGGAAAAATTTTTTTTTTGGTTTTCCCAAAAGCTTTGTTTTGGGGGGAAAAAATTTGACATGTTACCCTCTGTGTAAAACAGGTTAGGTTTGGGATTGAGATCTGCATTAATATGTGTTTTGTCCGCTTTGCGCCTTGTATTAGCATTATGGGTAGGGTGTTCACTCTCTGTTGGTCACATAAATCATGGCTTGATATCTCATAGGTTTTGTCGTGAATGACCTCTAAAACAAATTTCCCCTTATATCTGCACACTATTCTGCTGGGTATGTTTACAAAAAAGAGATACAGTGATGATGTTGGGTGCATGGCATCCGAATCGCATGCAGCTGAAATCTGTCGGATCCACTCACCACCCAAAAGCGTGCGCTTGTTCTTTCCCCGTGCAAGTGGAGCAGCTGGTGGGTGTGTGGTGTGTGTGGTGTGGTTGGTGTGGGTGGTTGGAGTGTGGGTGTGGGGGTGGTGGGGTGGGTTGGGTGTGTGTGGTGTGGTGGTGTTGTGGTGGTGGGTTGGGGTTGGGTGTGGTGGTGGTGTTGGGTTGTTGGGTGTGGGGTGGGGGATTGTGGTTGGGGTGGTGTGTGGGTGGTTGGGTGTGGGTGTGGTGGGTGGAGTGGTGTTGTGGTGGGGTGGGTGGTGTGGTTGGGTGGGTGTTGTGGGGGTGGTGGTGGTGGGGTGGGTGTGGTGGTTGGGGTGTGGGTTGTTGGGTTGGTGTGGGTGTTGGGTGGTGTGTGGGTTGGTTGTGTGGTGGGGTGTGGTGTTGTGTGGGTGGTGTGGGGTTGTTGGGGTGTGGTGTTGGTTGTGGTTGGTGGTGTGTGGGTGTTGGTGTGGTTGGTTGGGGGTGTGTGTGGGTTGTGTTTGTGGGTGTGGTGGTGTGTGTTGGTGTGTTGTTGTTGTGTGTGTGTTTTGTGTGTGTTTGGTGGTGGTGGTGGGTGGTTGGTGGTGTGTTGTGGTGGGGTGTTGGGGGTGTGGTGTGGTTTGTGTTTGGTGTGTGTTGGGTGGGGTGTTTTGTGTGTTGGTGGTGTTGTGTGGGGGTGTTGGTTTGGGGTGGTGTGTGTGGTGTGTGTGGGTTGGTGGGTTTGTTGGTGGGGTGTGGTGGTTGGTGGGTGTGTGTGGGTTGTGGTTGGGGTGTGTTGTTGGGGTTGTGGTGGGTGGTGGGGTGGGTGTGGTGGTGGTTGGGTTGGTGGGTGGTGTGGGTGGTGTGTGGGGTGTGTGTGTGGGGGGGTGGTTGTGGTGTGTTGGTTGTGTGGTGGTGTGTTTGTGTGGGTGTTGGTTGTGGGTGGGTGTGTGTGTTGGTGGGTGTGTGTGTGGTGTGGGGTGTGGTGTGGGGTTGTTGTTGTGTGGTGGGGGTGTTGGGTGTGGTGGGTTGGTGTTGTTTGTGGTGTGGGGGGGTGTGGTGGGGGGTGGGGTGGGGGGGGGTGGTGGGTGGGTTGTGGTGGGGTGTGGGTGGTTGGTTGTGGGTGGGTGGTTGTGGTGTGTGTTGTGTGTGGTGTGTGGGGGTGGTGGTGGGTGGGGTGGTGTTGTGTGGTGTGTGTGTTTGTGGTGTGTTGTGTGTTGTGGTGGGTGGGGGGGGGTTTGGGGGTGGTGTTTGGGGTGGTGTGTGTGGGGTTGGGTGGTGGGTGGGTGTGTGTGGGTGTGGTGTTGGGTGGTTGTGGTGTGTGTGTGGGTGGTGTTGTGGTGTTGGTGTGTGGTGGTTGGTGTGGTGTGTGTGGTTGGGGTTGGTTGGTGGGGTTTTGTGTGTGTGTTGGTGTGTGTGGGGTTGTGGGTGTTGTGGTGTGGGGTGGGTTGTGTGAGTGTGTGTTGGTGTTGGGTGGGTGGTGGTGGTGTGGTGGGTGGTGTGTGGGGTGTGGGGTGTGTTGTTGGTGGTGGTTGGGTGTGTGTGGGTGGGTGGGTGTGTGTGGTGTGGGTGGTTGGTGGTGGGTGGTGTGTGTGGGGTGTGTGTGGGTGTGTGTTGGTGGTGGGGTGGTGTGTGTGGTGGGTTTGTGGGTGGTGGGTGTGTGGTGTGTGTGGGGTGGTGGTGTGTGGTGTGGGTGGTGTGTTGTGGTTGGGTGGTGTTGTGGGGTGGTTGTGGGGGGTGTGGTTGGTGTGTGTGTGTGTGGGTGGTGGTGTGTGTGGTGTTGGTGGTGGTGTTGGTGTGTGTGTGGTGTGTGGGTGGTGGAGTGTGGTGGGTGGTGTGTGTGTGGTGTGGTGGTGGGTGTGGTGTGTGTGGTGGTGTGTGTGGTGTTGTGTGTGGGTGTGGTGGGGTTGTTGTGGTGGTGGTGAGTGTGGTGTGGTGTGGTGTGTGTGTGTGTGGGTTGTGGTGTGGTTGGTGTGTGTGTGGTGTGGTTGTGTGTGTGTGGTTGTGGGGTTGGTGTGTGGTGTGTGTGTGGTGGTGTGTGGTGTGTGTGTGGTGTTGTTGGTGTGGTGTTGTTGGTGGTGTGGTTGTGTGTGTGTGTGTGGGTGGTGGTGGTGGTTGTGGTGGGTGGGTGTGGTGGTGTTGGGTGTGGTGTGGGTGGTTGTGTGTGGGGTGGTGTGTGTGGTTGTGGGTGTGGGTGGTGGTGTGGTGTTGTGTGGTGGTGGGGTGTTGGTGTGTGGGTGTGTGTGTGGGGTGGGTGTGGTTGGTTGTGTGTGGGGGTGTGTGTGTGGGTTGTGGTGTGTGTGTGTGGGTGGTGTGTGTGTTGGTGGTGTGGTGTGGTGGTGTGTGTGTGTGTGTGGGTGGGTGTGTGGTGGGTGTGTGGTGTGTGTGTGTGTGGGGGTGGGTGTGTGGTTGGGTGGTGTGTGTGGGGTGGGTGGTTGTGTGTGGTGTGTGTGTGTGGTGTGTTGGTGGTGTGTGGGGTGGGTGTGGTGGTTGGGGGGTGGGGTGTGTTGTGGTGTGTGTGGAGTGTGTGGTGTGGTGGTTGGGTGGTTGGGGTGTGGTTGTGGGTGTTGTGTGGTGTGGTTGGTGTGTGGTTGTGTGTGGTGTGTGTTGTTGGTGGTGGGGGTGGTGTGGGGTGTGTGTGGGTGGGTTGGGGGGTGGTGTGTGGTTGTGTGGGTGGTGGTGGTGTTGTGTGTGTGGTGTGGTGGGGGTGTTGGGTTGTGTGGGTTTGGTGTGGTGGGTGGTGGGTGGTTTGTGTGGTGTGGTGGGTGGTGGGTGTGTGTGGGTTGTGTGTGGTGGGTGGTTGTGTGGTGTTGTGGGTGTGTGTGTTGGTTGGTGTGGTGGTTGGTGTGTGGGTGTTAGTGGTGTGTGTTGTGTGTGGGTGTGGGTGTGGTTGTGGTGTTTGGTGTTGTGGGGTGGGTGGTGGGGTTGTGGTGGGTTGTGTGTGTGTGGTTGTGGTTGGTGTGTTTGGGTGTGGTGTGGGGTGTGTGGTGTGTGTGGTGGTGTGTGTGGTGGTGGTGTGTGGGTGGTGTGGTGTTGTGTGTGTTGTTGGGTGTGTTGTGTGTGTGTTGTGGTGGTGTGGGGTGTTGTGGTGTTGTGTGGTGGGTGTGGTGGTGTGTTGTAGTTGTGGGTTGTGGTGTGTGGGGGTTGTGTGTGGGTGTGTGTGTGGTGGGTGTGGTGGTGTGTGGTGGTGGGTGGGTGTGGGTGGGTTTGTGGGGGGTGGGTTGGTGGTTTGTTGGGGTGTGGGGTGGTTGGTTGTTGGTGTGTGGTGGTGGGGTGGGTTTGGGGTGGTTTGGGTGTGGTGGGTGTTTGGGTGGGGGGTTGGGGTGTGGTGGGTTGTGGGTGGTGGGTGGTGTGGGGGGTGGTGTGGTTGTGGTTGTGTGGGGTGTGTGTGTGGTTGTGGGTGTGTGGGGGTGGGTGGGTTGGTGTGGGTGGGGGTTTGGGTTGGGGGTGGGTGGGGGGGGTGTGGGGTGGTGGGTGTGGTGTGTTGTGTGGTGTGGGTGTGTTGGGGTGGGTGGTTTGTGTGGTGTGTGTGGGTGGTGTGGGTGTGTGGGGTGTGGTGGGTGGTGGTGGTGGTGGTGTTGGTTGGTTGGGTTGGGTGGTGGTTGTGGGGTGTTGTGGGGTGTGTTGTTTGGTTTGGGTGTTGTTGTGTGTGTGTGGTTGTGTGTGGTTGTGTGGTTTGGGTGTTTGTGGTGTTGTTTGGTGTTGGGTGTGTGGTGGGTGGGGTGTGTGTTGGTGGTGGGGTGTTGGGTGGGTGGGGTGTGGTTGTGGTGGGTGTGTTGGGGGGGGTGTGTGGTGTGTGTTGTGTGTGGGGTTGGTTTAGGTAGTGGTTAGAGAGAGTAATAGGGGGGATGGTTGGTTTAAAGGGGTGGGATTGTAGGTAGGGTGGGGATAGATTGTTGAGGAAAGGTTTGGTAATGGTAGTGTGAGTTTTGGGTTGGAGGGAGATTTGGAGGGGGTTGTGTGAGTTGATTGGGGGTTGGGGGAGATTTAGTTGAGAGATGAGGATTTGGGGAAAAGGTGGGTTGGGATGATATTAGAGTAGTTAAGGTTTATGAGGAGTAGGGTATAGGTTGATTAGATAGGAGGTTGGATTGGGGGGGTGAGGGTTGGTATTTGAGGAGAGGGTGAGAGTATGAGGTGAGATTAGGATTGGAGGTGGGAGGGGAGTGGGAGTAGTGAGGAGGGAATGGTTGTTGGGAGGAGGGTAGGAAGTGAGAAGTAGAGTGAGAGAGGAGGATGAGGTGAGGTTGTTTTGTAGGTGAGTGGATGGGATGTGTGTGAGGGGAGGAGAGCGTTTGATATAGAGGATGATGGAGGTGTGAGGTTGCGTTTAGATGTTTAGTTGGATTTGGAGAGGGATGGTGGAGGGGTAATGATGTGAGAGTGGGTTTGAGTATTGGATGATGAAGGGTGGGGTTGGAGAGTGTGATGTGGTAGTGGTGAGGGTGTGGTGGTGAGGTTGTTGTGTGGGTGTGGTGGTGGTTTGGGAGTGTGAGGGGTGGGGTATGTGTGTTGAGTGGGGTGGGAGTATATAGAGATGTGGTGGATTGGATGGTGAGGTGGAGGTGGGATAGTGGAGTGGATATGAGAGATGTTATGGTGGAGGTGGTGTGTAGAGAGTATGAGTAGTATGTGTGAGGTTGAGGGGAGTAGAGAGTTGTGGAGATATGATGAGTATAGGGAGTGATGTGTAGAGAGTATAGTAGTAGTGTGAGTGATGTGGATATAGGTGTAGTTGTAGCGGGGAGAGGGTGTGTTGTTGTAGAGGAGTTAGAGGGTTGTTGGAAGGTAGGGGTGGTGTTTTATTAGTGTAGTGGTAATGTATGATGTATATGAATATATTGGAGATAGAGGTATGTAGTAGATAGTATGTGAGAGATGGATTTGAGTTATTATAGAGAGTATGAGATTAGGAGGAGATATATTTAGTATTGGATATATGAGTTGAGTTATGATAGTAGTTATATTAGTTTGTTATGTATTTTATGATATTAGGATGGAGTGATGATTTATAAGAGAGTATATAAGTGGTAGGTTATTTTGTAGATGTTATTGGGTATATATATATGTTGTTAGATAGTGATTGTATATGATGTATGTATTCATATTTGGAATGATGTGATAATGATTATGATATTTTGTTGTGTAGTATATATTTGGAGAGATATGAATAAGTTGGGTTTGTTTGTATAGATAGAGAGAGAGTATGAAGAGAGGTAGTAGTTTTAATTGATGAGATAAGATAGATATATAGTGAGCTGTTGGGGTAATACAGAGTTGGGGAGATGTATGAGAGTATATTCAGTTTTATGTATTTATATAGATAATATAGTTATTTTTATATATTAGTGAGAGGTTACTAGTAAGGATTGAGGAGTTGAGTGTTGAGAATAGATTGATGGTTGGATTTGGGAGAATAGGTGTGAGAGAATGTATGAGAGATAGGTGTAAGGATAGGGATTTTATATGTGTTGGAGGGAGATATGTATAGATAGAGAGGAAGGAGGAGGATGTAGATTGGGAATATGAAAAATAAAAAGGTTGTGAAGTTAGAGGGGGTATTTGTTATGATTGTTGGAGTAGATCGATATGGTATGGTTGTATGGAAATTTATATATTTAGATAGAGGAGGAAGAGAGAGGATAATAGTTAGCTGATATAATATTATTAGTATTTGTTGAGGAGGATGAGATTTGGAGGAGGAGGAGTATATTGAATTATAGGATTTGTGTGATTGATATTGTTGTTATGAGAGGAGAGTGAGTGATGATGTGTGAGGAGATGCTAGAGTATATATAGAGATAGATGTGAGAGAGGATGGAGGGATTAGATTTATTCTATATTATATAATAGCTTGAGATATATAATGATTATAGTATATTTTTTATATTATGTATTATATATATTATAGTATATATACGTATATATATTAATTTTTTATTATTTTATAATTTTGAGTTTAGTATATGAGTCAGGAAGTTATGATCATATATAGTATTTTCTCTATATTTTGTATATTAGTTTGTAGTAGAATATATATAATTAGTTTATTTTATTATTGATTATATTATTATTATATTATATATTTTATGAGATAGTCCAAGTGTTTTTATTATTATTATTAGAGATTTGATATGATTATGATTTTATGTATAGATCATATATTTAATAGTATAAATTTTTATTAATATAAATATATATTATTATTCTTATAATTATATTTTATTATATCTATTTTCAGATTGATGAGAACTTACTAGAGGTGATTGTAAATCATATTATGCATTATTTATATATATATGTTATATAGATAGTAGATTTATAGATATTTTTTAAGTATAGTATTATATTAGATGATATATCTGGTGATAGATCTAGATTATTATGTATATATGGAGTTTAGTTTTTTCTATATGTATAGATGTTTGTGAGAGAGAGAATTATATTAGATAGTTAGATTAGAGTGTTGATGTGTTAGAGAGATTAGTAGTATGATAGTGATTCTATATAGAGGCTATATTGATTTTTTATATTAGAATAATAATAGTTATGATTATTTAGAGTAGATATTATAGCGTTTATTTATTGAGGAGAGAGTGAGTATGGATAGAGTGATTATGAGGATACGGTTATGTGAGATGAGAGGAGGTAGTGTGAGTGAGGCGAGATGATTTGTATGTGAGTCGTGTGTAATGTAGGATTTGAGCTTAGGGAGTGTGTGAGATGTGGATGGGTAGGGAGTTGTAGTGTGTTAGAGGGGTGAGGGTGAGGTGGTATGTGTGAGTGTGAGGTATGGTGGGTTGTAGATGAGTGTAGGTGTGGGTATGTAGTGATATAGAGAGTTAGTGGAGTGGTGGAGAGTAGGTGTGTTAGCGGATTGAGTAGGGTGGGGAGGATGTGGGGTGTGTGTGTGGTGAGGATCGTGAGGTGAGTTTAGAGTAGGGTGTTGTGTGTTGATATGATGTGTGGCTGTGTGATTTTGTATAGAGGTGTGTGTGTGTGTGTGGTATTGGGGTGGTGGTGGTATGATGGGTGTATATGTGGTATGTGGGGGGTAGGGGGTGGGAAGGTGTTTGGGTGTGTGGTGGGTGTGTGGGTAGTGTGGTGTGAGGTTTGTTTGTGTGGGGTTATGTTGTGGTGGGTGGTGTGTGTGTGTGTTGTGTTGGTGATGTGTGTGGGTGTGTGTGGTGATGGGGGTGATGTGAGTGTGTGTGAGGGGTATTAGTGGGGGTTGGTTGAGGTGTGGTTGGTGTGATCGTGGGATGGGTAATGTTTGTGGTGTGATTGTGTGTGGGTTGGTGGGATGTTGGAGTGAGAGTAGAGTTGTGAGTGTAGGTTGTAGGGGTAGGGTGGTGTGGTGGGGAGGGTGAGTGGTGAGGCATAGAGATGATTTTTTGTGGTGTAAGTGGTAGATGTTTAGGTGTTTTGATGAGATGGTGGGGTTTGAAGTGTTGGGTGGTTTTAGTGTTGCTGTGTTGTGGTTGGGATTGTGAGGTGTGTGTCGTAGGTGGAGAGTGTGTTGTAGGGGAGGTGGGTGTGGGTATGTGAGAGTGTAGGAGTGTGGTGGGTGTTGGTGGGTGATGTGAGAAGTGTGGATGAGGTGAAGTATAGATTGAAGGGGTGTTGATGTGGTTGAGAGTAGAGAGTATGTGATGTGAGTGTGTGTGAGTGGGAGATGTGTAGTGGATTTGTGGTAGTTTTTGAGGGTTATGGGATATGGATGGGAGTGGGTTGGGGGGGTTATTTGATTGTTGGTGTTGTGTGGTTTGTAGGGTGGTGTGGGGGGATGGATTTGAGGGGTGTGGTAAGGGGGGGTGTGTGAAGGTGTGGGTGAGTTTAGGTGGGGTTGAGAGTGTGTAGAGTATTTTTGGTGATGTGATGGTGGGTTGTGATAGGGGTTGTGTGAGTGAGTTGGGTGTGAGGTTGTTGTGGTGTGAGTTGTGGGTGTGAGGTGGTTTATGAGATGGGTGTGTGTAGGTTTGTGTTATAGAGTTAGTGTGTGGTGAGAGAGTGTGGTGTGTGTGTGGTTGGAATGGGGTGTGGGGTTGAGTTTGATTGTGGAGGGGGATGAGGTGGGAATGGTGTGGAGGTGGGGGGATGTGGTGTAGTGGTGTGTGTAGAGTGGTGTGGAGTGTGTGAATTTGGATATGATATGTGTGGGTGATTTGGTCGTTGTGTTTGAGGGTAGGGGAGAGTGTGGTTGAGAGGGGTGGTGGGCAGTATGATGGGTGGTATGGAGATAGAGGTGATAGTGTGTTAAGAGGGTTAGTTAGAGATTTATGTGTGAAGGGCGTGAGATTTGGGTGGTAGTGTGTATGATAGGAAGATGGTTGTGTGATGGAGGATGTGATATTGGAGCATAGTTAGTGTATTGGTAGTGAGTGTGGTATAGAGTGTGTGGAGAGTGAGTGAAGGAGAGGGGGTATGAGAGTGTTATGATGGAGGGAGATGTGTGTGGTGTTGTTATATGGATTATGTGTGGTTGTTTAGGGGTGTAGATTTGTTGTAGTATGAGTGTAGGGAGATGGGGAAGTGTGTGATGTGATGGAGGCAGTGTATGTTGGGTTTGTATATAAGTGGTATATGTTGAGATATTAGTTGATAGTTGTTAGATAGTATGAGTATTATTCTTTGAAGTTAATTGTTGTATAATTATTTATATATTGAATAAGTGTATATAATAATAGTGAGATGTAATTATTAGAAGTGATGAGAGAGAGTTATAGATATTTATGATTATTGATATAAATGTAGTCGATAGTGCAAGTAGTTTATATTATTATATTTGCGAAATTATATTATTATGTTTTGTTTAGTATGTTTAGATCATGTATGAGTATAGAGTTGTTATTATATTTAGTGTAATATGGGCTTATAGATAGATAATTATGTTTAGGTATTGATATGAGGAGAGTGAGTAGGTTAGGTTATCGTTGTGATAGGATTATTTGATAATAATAGATGAGGTAGCAGAGTGAGGAAGAGTTATGCGCAGAGTTGCGATGATTATATAGTGAGTTTGTTATTTATGTGGTTGATTATGTTAATATTTTTATTTATGATATAGAGTTTATAGTAAGAGTTTTGATAGATGTGATATGTTTGATGTTGTAGATGGAGTGAGTATGTTGGGATGAGAGGAGTATTAGGTTATTATATTATGAATATGGTATGAGATATTTTGATTTATGATATTGCGGTGAAGTTTGGATT
>JAMYXO010000927.1:0-35752 GCA_033310375.1 Conus canariensis
GGGGGGGGGGGGGGGGGGGGTGGGGGGGGGGGGTTTTTTGGGGTTTTGGGGGTTTGGGGGGGGGTTTTTGGGGGGGGGGGGGGTTTGGGGGTGGGGGTGGGGGGTTGGGGGGGGGGGGTGGGGGTGTTTTTGGGGGTTGGGGGGTGGGGTTTTGGGGGGTTTGGGTTTTTTGGGGGGGTTTTGGGGGTTGGGGGGGGGTTTTTGGTGGGGGTTTGGGGTTTTTTGTTTTGGGGTTTTTTGGTGGGGGTTTTTTAAAGGTTTTTGGGGTTTTTGGTTGGTTGGGTGTGTTGTAGGGTAGGGTTTGAGGGGTTTTTATGGGTTTGGGGAGATTTTTTGGTTTGGGGGTGGGGTTTGGGTGGGGTTGGGTGGGGGGTTTTTTTTGGTTGGGGGGGGTTTTGGGTTTTTTTGGGGTTTTGTTGGGGTTTTTGGGGTGGGGGGGTTTTTTGTTTTTTTGGGTAGGGGGTTTTGGGGTTTTTGGTTTTTTTTGGGTTTTTTTTGGGGGGTTTGGGTTGGGGGGGTGTGGGGTTTTTGGTTTTTTTGGTTTTTTTGGTTTGGTGGGTTGAAGTGTTTTTTGAGGGGTTTTTTGGTGAGGGTTTTTTTTTTTTGAGGAAAAAGGGGGTTAAAATTTTGTTTTTGGGTTAAAGGGGAAAGGAAAATTTTTGAATTTAAAAAAAAAGGGGGTAGGATGTAGGGGTTTAAGAATTAAAAAAGGATTTTTTTTGTTTTTAAAAAAAGGGGGGGGGAAATTTTAAATTTTAAAAAAAATTCAAGTGTTTACCCTTTTTCTTTTTCTTAATTAAAAAATGTTTTGGAATTTAAGGTTTCGTCAATTTTTAAAGGGGAAAATCTTCCCTTTGGCTATTGGACGCTAGTTTTTTAACCCTTTCAATCTCAAAAAAACCCTCCCGGGGGCTTGTTTGAGCTCAATGATTTTTAATTTCTTCAATTTTCAAGAAAAATCACCCTTGGCGGGGTTGAGCAATGACTTTTAAAAATCGTAAAATCTTCGAAAAAATTTCATCCCTTGGCGGGTTGAGCGCTATAACATTTAAAAATCGTAAATCTTCAGAAAAAAATCATGCCTTTGCTTTTTGGGAGCTGCTATGAAATTTAATCTCCATCTTCAAGAAAAACTTTCCTTGGGTTTTGTTGGAGCTGCAAAGACATTTAATCGTCCATCTCCAAAAAAAAATCATCCCTTGGCTATTTGGAAACCGCTATGACTTTTAAATCGCAATCTTTAAAAAAAAAATCAGCCTTGGCGGGTTTTGGAGCTGCTATGCCCTTTAATCGCAATCTTCAGAAAAATCTGGTTTGGGGCTACTTGGAGCTGCAAGGACATTTAATCGTCAATTTTCCCGAAAAACAATCATGCCAGGCCTTTTTGGAGCTGCTTTTACATTTAATCGTCAATCCAGAAAAAAACCGGCCCTTTGGCTATTTTGGAGTTTGCAATAATTTTTAAAAAATCTTCAATCTTCAAAAAAATCATGCCTTGGCTTTTTGGGAGCTGTTTATGAAAATTAATCGTCCTTTCTCAGAAAAAATCATGCCTTGGCGGGTTTGGAGCGCTAATGCCTTTTAAAAAGTCCAATCTTCAAAAAATCAATGCCTTGGCTGGTTGGGCGCTTTCCTTTTTAAATCTTCAATCTCAGAAAAAAATCACCTTTGGGCTATTGGAGCAATACTTTTAAAATCGTCAATCTTCAGAAAAAATCATCCCTTTGGCAAATTTTGGAGTTTCCTATGCCCTTTTAAATCGTCAATTTTTAAAGAAAAACATGCCTTGGCTTGTTTGACGCTATGCCCTTTTAAACGCCCAACCCTTCAGAGAAAAACCCTGCCTTGGCGGGTTTGGGAGCTATGACTTTTTAATCGCCCCAAATGTTCGGGAGAAAAATCTTTCCTTTGGGCGGGTTGGGAGCTGCTATGACATTTAATCGTAAATCTTCAGAGAAAAATTATCCCTTGGCTTTTGGGTTTCTTTTACTTTTAAAACTCCATCTTCAAAAAAATAAAGTTTTGGCTTTGTGGAGCTGCTTGACTTTTAAAAATCGCCCATCTTCAGGGGAAAAATAAAGCCTTGGCTACTTGGAGCTGCTATGACTTTTAAAATTCGTCAATTTTCCCATAAAAAAATCATGCCTTGGCAAAGTTTAGCTGCTACCCACATTTAATCGTCAATTTTTAAAGAGAAAATCATCCCTTGGCTACTTGGACTGCTATACATTTAATCGTCAATCTTCAGAAAAAATCATGCCTTGGCTTTTGGAGCTCCCTATACATTTAATCGTCAATCTTCAGAAAAAATTTTTGCCTTGGCTTTTTTGGGATTTCCAGGGACATTTAATCGAAATTTTCAAAAAAAATCATGCCTTGGGGTTTGGGGAGCTCAAATGCATTTAATCGTAAATGTTCAAGAAAAATCTTTCCCTTTGGGCTTTTGGGAGCTGCTATGACTTTAAAAAAATCGTAAATTTTTCCGGGGAAAATCATGCCTTGGCGGGTTGGGACAATACTTTTAAATCGTCAATTTTCAGAAAAAAATCATGCCTTGGTTTGGGGGGGGAGCTCTATAACTTTTAAAATTCGTCAATTTTAAAGAAAAATCATGCCTTGGCTTTTTGGGAAGCTGCTAAAACATTTAACCCGCCCAATTTCAGAGAAAATCATGCCTTGCGGGTTGGAGCTGCAGACTTTTAAATTCGTCAATCTTCAGAAAAATCATCCCTTGGCGGGTTTGGAGCTGTTTTTTTTACCATTTAATCCTTCTTCAAAAAAAAAAAATAAATTGCCTTGGTTTGTTGGAGCTGCTATGACTTTTAAATTCGTCAATCTTCAGAGAAAAATCAAGCCTTGGCTTGTGGAGCTGCAATGACTTTTTAAATCGTCAATTTTCGGGAAAAAAATCATCCCTTTGGGGCTGGTTGGAGTTTCCCTATGTATAAAAACTAATGTAGAATTTCGTTCTGCATCTGTAGCTCCCCGTTTTTTTGTTTAACGCGGGGTTGTTTTGTTTTGTCACTCGTTTTTTTTCCCAGTTTCTCTTGGCGGTTCGCACTTTTTTTTTAAGAATTTGCCTTTCCGGTTTTTTTTTTTAAATTTTATTCCTATATCATTTTTATTACACATTTTAAAAATCAATCACGCACACAAAATTTTTCACTGTAGTATACTAAAAATCGTGGTCCTTTTTTTTTTTGACAGTTCAGTTGAATTTTTTATTTTAGTTTCTTTCGTTAAAGAATTCCACGTCGGCTTTAAAACAAAAAGGGTTTTTTTTTCAGGCCCGGAGTCTTAAAGGAATTGTGTCCACCGTTATTTTTTCCCCCCAACAAACCCCAAATAACATCCCTTTATTGGGCGGGAAAAAAAACAGGGTTTTTTACGATTGGGAGCTGAAAAGAAACGGGGTTTTCACCGATTGGGACTGAAAAGACGGGGGTTTTTACTGATTTTGGGAGCTGAAAAAATCGGGTTTTCCCCCGATTGGGAGCTGAAAAGACGGGCTTTTTTCCCCATTGGGAGCTGAAAAGACGGGCTTTTTAAATGTTTGGGAGCTTTAAAAGATCGGGGTTTTCACCGATTTTGGGACTGAAAAAATCCCGGGGGTTTTCACTGATTGGGACTGAAAAGTTTGGGGGTTTTCATGATTGGGAGCGAAAAAATCGGGGTTTTTTACCCCTCGCGACCCCCCGAACAGAAATTTATTATGCAGGGGGACCGCCCCCAAAAATAAAAATCTGCCTGGGCGACGCCGTGGCCATTTCTGTCCCCGTTAACAACCCACCCCCTGCGCACAAAGCCGGTTTATCTGACCCCTGGGGGTCCGGTGCCCAACACCAAATACCTTAAAACCCGCCCCAAACCGCACCATGACAGTCCTAACGCCCCGACGGTGTGCAGACAGGAGAGAGGTTTTGGGGGGGGAAAAAGATATCGCGGGGGTATTTTATTTTGGGTGGGGGGGGTGGTGGGGGGTGGGGGTGAAGGCAGGGGGAAAGGGGTTTAGGGGTCGATGAAGAAACAATGGGTATCCGGAGGGGGGAGGGGGGGGGAGGGGGGGGGGGGTGGTCCCCGGGAAAACATGCAGACAGAGGAAAAAGGGGAAAAGGAGAAAAAATCGGGGGAAGGGGGGAGGGGGGGGAGAAGGAAAAGGGGGGAAGGGGGGGGGGGGGAAAAAAAAACTGACAAGAGAGAGGGAGAGTGGAGAGAGACAGCAGACAGGGAGACAGACAACGGCTAGACAGACAGACAGACAGAAAACAGATAGGCGGGGGTGTCCTGGCGGGAGGGGAGGGGGATAGAACAAGGGACAACAGAGAGAGAAGAAGGAGAGAGAGAGAAGAGAGAGAGAGAGAGAGAGACCCTCCATTTTTTTGTCATTTCCCCGGCCGATCTAATCTGATTTTCGTCCACTATTTTTCGACACGCAATGTCAAAAAACCCCCAACCGTAAAAAAAAGTTTTGTTCAATCCCCGGAAAATCTTTTTTCCCCATAACACTTTCCCTGTTTTAATTTGGGTTTATCCTCTCCAGTCCCCCTTCCCACTCCCTCCCCCCCCCCCCCCCCCCCCCCCCCCCCACACACACACACTATTGTGGGGGGGAAGGGACCGGGATGGAGTGAAAGGGACCAGGATGGAGTGTAAGGGACCACGTTGGAACGAAAGGGGACCGGGAGGGAGGAAAGGGGACGGGAGGGATTTGTGGGGGGACCAGGATGGAGTGTAAGGGACTAGAGGGATGTAAGGGCCCCAGATGAATTTAAAGGGGGACCAGTATGAAGTGAAAGGGACCATTTAGGGAAGTGTAAGGGACCGGGAAAGGGAGTGAAAGGGACCAAAAGGATTTTAAAAAGGACTAGGATGGAGTGAAAGGGACCAGGATGGAGTGTAAGGGACCGGGAAAGGATTTGTAAGGGCCCAGGTGGAGTGTAAAGGACAGAGGGGAGTGTAAGGGCCCTACTGGGGGTTTGGAATAACCAGGAAAAAACGTAAGGGACCAGATGGATGAAAGGGACCAGGATGGGTGTAAGGGACGGGAGGGAGTTAAGGGACCAGGAGGGAACGAAAGGGGAAAACCAAATGGAGTGAAAGGGGGGCCCCGGAGGGAGTGAAAGGGCCCCGGGAAAGGATTTAAAGGGCCCCAGGATGGATGTAAGGGACCGGGAAGGAACGAAAGGGGACCAAAATGGAGTGAAGGGGGACCGGGATGGAACAAAGGGGCCCAAAGGAGGGAGTGTAAAGGCACCAGGATGGAGTGAAAGGGGACCAGGATGGAGTGAAAGGGAAACCCGGGATGGGGTTTAAAAAGGGGACCGGGAAAAGGGAGTGAAAGGGACCGGAAATAAGTGAAAGGGGCCCCCGGAAATGGAGTGAAAAGGGACCAGGAGGAGTGTAAGGGACCAGGATGGATTTAAAAGGGACCAGATGGAACGTAAGGGACCAGAGGGAATGTAAGGGACCGGGGAGGGAAAACTTAAGGGACCAGGAGGAGGGGAAAGGCACCGGGATGGGGGGAAGGGGGGACCAGGAATGGAACAAAGGGACCGGGAAATGGAGTGTAAGGGACCAGGAGGGGATTTGGTAAGGGACCAGGAGGGAAGTGAAAGGGGACTAGGTTTGGGTGTAAGGGACTAGGATGGAGTGAAAGGGCCCGGGATGGAGGAAAGGGGACTAGGATGGAGTGAAAGGGGACAAGGATGGATTTGAAAGGGGCCCCGGATGGAGTGAAAGGGACTAGGTTTGGATGAAAGGGGACAAGGAAGGATTTTAAAGGGACAAATTGGGTGTAAGGGACTACTGTGGGTGGAATGGCCCCAGGATGGATGAAAGGGGACCAGGAGGAGTGTAAGGGACTAGGAGGGATTTGGTAAGGGACTAATGGAGTGAAAGGGACTAGATGGAGTGAAAGGGGGAACAACTGGGGGTGGAATGGACCAGGATGGAGTGTAAGGACCGGGAGGGAGTGTAAGGGCTAGGAGGAGTGAAAGGGGACTAGGATGGATTGTAAGGGACTGGGAAATTGGAGTGAAAAGGACAACTGTGGGGGGGAATGGACCAGGAGGGGAGTGTAAGGGCCCAGAGAGAACTAGAAAACCCGGCATTTTTGGCTCACCCCCTCCCCAGCTCCAACCGCTGAACCCGGGTTTTTCGCTGTTGTTTCCGCCGGCTTCCCCCAAATTTCCTTTTTTTACAATTCTCTAATATAAACATTTTTACAAACATACATAATGTTTTAAGGTTTTCTGTTTTTAAAAAACCACAATTTTAAAAAACCCTTTTGAGATTTAAGTTTTTGTTTTAAACCCTTCTTTTTTTCTTGATCGCCCTTCAAAAAAATCATTTTCACGCATACATTCATCAAATGCGTCTCTGTTTTTCCTTTTAAATAAAACTACAGTCTTTAATTGCTCCTCTAAAGTCTTTTAAAACTGATTTATATTTCGACATAAAATCCCCCACAACTTATCCTACATTTTTCCCCACTGAAAGCCAGTTTCGACAAGTTTTTCCCTTTTTTTTAAAACTATGTCTCTTTCGCCGAACATCTTCTATAATAAATGGGTGCCCCTGCGTTCCTTAAAACTGCCCTAAAAAATGTTCAAAACACTCACTCATTTTTATTGCGGGATCAATCAAAAAGTTTTCTCTCCTCCAATAAAAACCCTTCTGTCGGATACTTTTTTTCCTTTTTGAGTGTTGGCAAAAAATTTAACAATAAAAAATCAAAATTATAACAAATAAACTTTTTTGTAATGGGTCGAGAAAAAATATTGTTTTTCCACAACCAGTCTGCCCCACAAATAAAATGAACAATGGGGGGTTTTTTTTCTTAAAGTTTAACATCGGCATTGACCCCCAAAATTTGGGCTGCTCCATATTTTTTTAAAACAAATTTAATCAAATTTTTTTAAAATTGTTTTTATCATACTCTCTGTCAAAACTTGTTCAGTATAATAAAAACCTAAAAGGGCCCAAAATTTTAAAAAATTTTAAAATCCATTTCCCTTCGTAAGATCGTTTCTTTTTTTAGAAAAAATACAATTTTTTGTTTTGTTTTTATGCCTTAATATCCTCGCCTTTTGTAAAGAACAACGACAGAAATTTTAAAAGTTTGTAAACCCGTCAAAATTTTTTGCCACTAATAAAAATTTCCCTTTTCATAAAAAGGGTAAACTGACGCCCGAGCTCCATTTCCCCCCTCTTTTTAAAAACGGAAATTTTTTAAAATTTTCTTTGTGAACGGTCCCTAATTTTGTGCGGGGAATAACTGAATTTTGTAGAAGCTTTTTTTAAAAACCCGTTTTCTCTTCTGTGGGGGTTGAAACTGTTTTGCCCCCAAACGGCTTTATTTTCGATCTCTTTCCCGACTGTTGTCCTCTGGCATAAGACTTACTTTAAAAGGGGCCCCAGGGGTTTCAATGCTTTTCTGAAACTTTTTTGACGGTAAAAAAAATGTAAATGGGCTTAAAATTTTAAAAATTTTTTTTCCCCATTTTAAATAGGGGTTCAAAAATTCCATTTGTTGTCATTTTTTCCCGAACTTTTTTTATATTCAAACTAAACCCCGAAATTATTTGTTTTCTAATTGGGCGTAGTTTGTTCTATTTTAAAGGAAATTTTTTGGGTTTCCCCAACCCCCTTTTTTGCGCTTATAATAACCATCTTTACTGAACTAAAACCTTCCCAAAAGGCCTTCTCACCTTTTTTGTTCAAAGTCCTCAACGTCTGCAAGGTTTTTTTAAATTCAAAATTTACACCCCTTTCTCAGGCGTTTAATGTAACTCCCAAATTCTTCGGGTCCACGTGACATTTTTTAAAACAACGTATTATTTTTTTAAAAAACCCTTTTCCCAGGTTATCACATTTTACGATTTTCCCCCTGTTTTATCTGTGATTTTTATTTTAAAATGATCTGACCCCCCCCACAAGCTAATCTTTTAAACTGTAAATTAGGGAATTTATAATTTCATAATCGCAAAATGCAGCTTTCCCTGTTTGGAAGACTTTTAAAACAGTTGGGGGGCCTTCCATCATTTAAATTTTTTTCATCATGCCAGCTCGTCCAAATAAACATAGGGGAAGAATGTAATGCAAGATCGAGCGGATATTCCCCTCAAAAGGGAAGTTTTGTCTGATGAAACTTTTAAAAAACTATAAAACCCCCTTGATTGTTAGTTTTTTAAAGCCTAACATTTTAGCTACCCTCTCCATCAAAATAGTAACCAAACCTTTTTTTTTCGGGTTTTTGAAAGCTAACATTTTTTTCAAATTTCTTTGTTAATTTTGGAGAGTAATGTCGAATTTTACCATTGCTTTTTTTTCAGGGGAGAAAAACCCCCGTTTTAACCATCAGGAAGGTTAATTTGGCAAACAAAAGTTTCCTCTTTTGTCAAATTTTTTAATCTTAAAATTCTCCTTGGATTCAGTTTATTTTTAAAAAAAAAACCAAAAAACCAAAAAACCTTTGAAAAAAATTTCAGGGAGGGAAAATTTTTGGGGTTTCCCCCCGCATTCATTATCAATAGCATATTTTTAAAAACGAAGGACTGTTTTTGTTTGTTTTTGTTAAAAACTTTTTTTAAAAAAAATTTTAAAAATGAGTGCTTTCCCAAATATACTAATGCAAAATAGTCTTTTTGGCCCACTACAGTCCTAAAGATAAACAACTGATACCCCGCCATTTCTTTTGACTCAACTGACGCCTTTCAAGAAAAGGTTAGTACCCCAGTAACAGATATCTTAACCCCTCCTTTAAAAAAGACCCCTCGCAAAAAGTGGGGTTTTCATTTCACCCGATGCATTTTTAAATCAGAACCATTTAAACTTTGCTGTTTTTTTGTGCATCAACGGGGGGGTGGAGTGTCGTATGCTGATCTTTTTTAAAAATCATCCTGACCCTTTTGGGGGGGTCAGTGTATAGATTTCTTTTTTATTACACCTTCAGACGTATTTTGTCCTGAACTGCAAGCGCCATTACCAAATGACAAAACTTTTAAATCCTTTCAGCAACAGAATAGATTAAAAGGGTTTTTGAAAGGATCTTTTAACGAATTTGATATTGCCCCAAAAAACAATTTTAGAAAAAAGGGTTGGATCTTAACATGGTTTACCCCAACCCTTTTTTTTTGGGGGGGCGTGCCAGAAATAAACAAAGATTAAAAACCC
Organism: Conus canariensis; assembly: GCA_033310375.1. Taxonomy (NCBI): domain Eukaryota; kingdom Metazoa; phylum Mollusca; class Gastropoda; order Neogastropoda; family Conidae; genus Conus; species Conus canariensis. The sequence goes on from JAMYXO010000927.1 coordinate 9,175, forward strand.
CTTACACATCTTTCTTTTCGGGCACAACTTTTCCCACCCGGCCCCATAAAACAAGAGCATAAAACACAGGGGAAAAACATTTATTTTTGGATACTCAAAGGGGCCTAACTAGAGGGGGAAAATAGAACGAAAAAAACGACTCTATTCGTATTTAAATTTTTGGGTGTTTGCTGGGTTCGCAAGCACGGGGCAAGACCCTAACAAAACTGATCCTTCTACGGCTTTGATGCACAAAAACAGTTTTTAAGAAAATTTTAAAGGGGACGCCTTTAAATTTCTCAATTGATTTGCCTTCAAATTAAAAGGTACCAAAATTTTTAAAATTTTGGGCAAGATCAAAAAGTAGACTTTGCTGGGGCCACGGGTTTAACATGCGCCTTCCCCTAAACCCTTCAGATGGGAAACCCAATAAAAACATAAAAAGGGAAACCCTTTTGTGGCTGGCAATGAAGAGGGGGCCCGGAAAAAACGACAAAAATTCGGGGCCCAGTAATATTACAAAAAATTTTAAAAAAACAAGCCCCCCCCCAAAGAATAATTACCACCCCCAAAAAGGCCCAAACCCAAAAGGCCCTTTGAAGACTGGCGTTTTGACCAGGGAATATGAAAAACGGCACTTTTTTATTGGTTAACGCCCTGGGATTATTTTGGCCCTTTATTTACTAAAAATTAACCCAACTTTTAAGAAAACCCAAATGCCCATAAGGGGCTCAGCCAAAAACCCAAAACCTTTACTTGCGCAGAAAAAAGCCACAAAACGACCCCCCCTTTTATACCAGGCAAAAAAATCATTCCCTTACGGGTTTTTTTTTAGTAATTTCAAGGTGTTTCGAGGTTTTTTTACCCAAATTTATCTGACGACGGAGTTGGGGGCCCCTGGGGGGCACAAAACCCCCCCCCCCGCCGCCTGAAAATTACCAAATCCCAGTTTTACTTAGGCAAACCCTTTGGGCTTTTAAAAAACACTTGCCAAATTTTCACCGCCTCTAAAAAAGTTTTTTTTTTTTTCGTTTCTGCTAGCGTCGTGTCTTCATATAAAATTCTTTGGATATTTTCCCTCTTATTCTGCTCACTTGAGTTCGAAATTTGGGTTTCTGGGTTGGGTAACAACACTTCTATTTTGCGATCCTTGTTCAAGATTTTTTTAGTCTTTTTGTTTTTTCCCTTTCTTTAGCACCGGGTCCTTGTTGGGGTCACCCAGCCCCCAACTATTTTTTTCTTTTTCTCTTTTTTTTGCTCATCTATTCACCCATTTTTTGCTAAATTGTTTTTTAAATTTTCGCCTCTGATGCTTCTCAAAGCTGATTAAGGGCCTTTTTTTTCTCTCATGGGTTAGCGGGGGGACCCGTGATATTTTTAAGCTGTTTCTTCTAAAAAACTATTTTCTGCTTCTATTTTTTGTATTATTTTGTCTTTTGATTGTTTTAAAAAAATTTCAAGTGGCATTTTTTTGTTTTTGGGTTATCTGGTGGGATTTCTTTTTGTGTGTTTTGAAGTTTACAACTGTTTCCCCCTTTTCTAATTTTTGTTTGGGAAAACCCAAAGGCGTTTTTGTTCTTTCCCAAAACGAGTCTTTGTCAAATTGTACCCATGTTTTACAAACGTTAAATGAGTTTCGTTTTTTTTGAAGCTAAAACAATTTGTCCTTGGTCGTTTTTTCACTACAAAGGGTTTCCATTTTTTACTTCAAAATCTTTTGGGGTTCCAAAATTATTCGGGAGGTTTTTTTTGGCCTAAACTTTGATAAAAGTGCTCCAAATTTTACTTCTTTTAAATTTCCCCCGCCGAAAATGGGGGCAATGAATGTGTAAAAAGGAGTCATTTAAACCATGTCTTTTTCCCAGGTCAGGAACATCATAATCTTCTTCAATGCCTGCCATTTTTTTTTAAAAAATTTAAATTTTTTTTTTTTTGTTTTTTTAAAAAAAATTCACAAGCAATGGCCGATTTTTGACCCCCAAAAGGGACGGGGAAAAAGGGAACCCCTTTGGCTTAAGGGGAAATAAACAAAATTTATTGTTCCAAATAACCCCATCACATTGATTCAGATCAAATTCTTCCCTTTAAAATTTTCCAGACCTGGGAGCAAAATGAAGTGGGGCCCGGGGGGGAAAATCTGCACGATTTAAACTTTCAAAAAAAAAAACTTGTTTTCAGCAACAGCCCAAAACCCGGGGACAGAAAACCAGAATCGGGACGGGAAAAATCGTTAAAAAAATTTTCTATAAAACTTGAGGGCAAGAAAAAATTTTCTTTACAAAAATGCAGACATAAATCAATCTATTGTACTATGGCAACCGCAAATTAAAAAGGGCTGACCTGGGGCTTTAAAGGGGAATCAAAAAGTGATGAAGCCCAAAACACAGAAAAACGCCGAAGATGCTAAAGACGGTAAAAAAGCCCAAACCCTGTAAATTTTGCGTATGGAAATCGTTTTTTTCCATCCCCCTTGGTTTTTTAAAGTTTTTAAAACCCGCGCATGCACCAAAATTTTTTAAAGGAGCATTAAAAGACAGATTGTCATTGAACTAATTTTTTAATGAATACAAACTGTCATTAAATCACTGTTCCCAAGTAAAAGCTTTTCCCGACATCTCGTTAGAGTTTGACATTGTTAGCAACCCAACTTAGCAAGGCTAAATTGAGAAAACAATACAGTCAAAAATTAAGCAATTTATTACGAAAAGTGATTCATCATTCAAATATCCTAAAAGCAGAGCAGCAAAAATTAATAAAAATTTTTTAGTTTTAGCGCCCCGCAAACGTTCCCTTAAAGGTAATTTATTGCTGTGGAAGTTTAAGAACCAACTAAAAAAAACTAAAAAGTTTTTTAAAACCAAAAAAAACAAAAAGTAAAAATTTTCCCTTTTGAGGGGCCCCAAACCAAGTCAAAAGGGTACGGGAAAAAAACCCTTTAAATCACCCATTTTGACAAAATAAGAAAATTTTTTGGGAGGGGGGAGGCTAAAAGGGCCAACGGGTAGACCTTGTTCTAAAGATCTACACCTTCACAGTGTTAGACTTGATGAATTTTTAAAACAACAAAATTTAACGGTTTATGGATTGCCCCTGGGGGCAACAGGGGAAATCATTTGCAGGGGAGGGGAGAACATTTAAAGACAAATAAACTTTCCCAAATTGAAAAAGAAAAAGAGGGGAAAAAACCATTTAAATTATATTTTTTTTTTTTAAAAATTTTATGCCCACTAAAAATTCAAGAAAACCCCAAATTAAAAATATCCAATACTAAATTTTTTTTTAAATTTTTTAAAAAAAAGCATGTCTGTTCGGGTTTACCAAAAGTGCCCAAAAAAAAGAACTCGGGTTGCTGTAGACAAAAAAAACTTTCAGTTTAACCAACATAACACAAATGAAAACCCCCCAACTAGAGCAGGGCCCTTTTTTCAAAATACAGAAAAAACCAAACAATATTCTGCGGGCCTTTAATGCTGTTACAAAAGTTAATACGGAGCTTTCGACACTAGTGCCAATAAAGAAAGAACAAGTGAAAGGCTTTTAGAAACGGGCGTAGGTGCACCGGCAGCTTTCCCCTCTATTTTTTTTTTGCCCCTTTTAAAACTTTTGGCCCTGTTTCATTATTTAAAGTGCTGTCAGCAAAAAAAAAAAACCCTAAACAAAAAAAAAAGAAAAACACAGCAAGGGGTTCAACTAAAAACCCACAAATTCTTAGTTCCTTCAAACTGACAATAAATAAAGCATTTGCTGACTCAAAAAAACCACGGATGAAGAATTTAGCCCGCCTACAGGCTGTTTTTTGGGACTACAAAAGACAAAAATTTTGATTTTTCAAAAAAAAGGAAAGGGGGCAACTTTTTCTCAACAACCAACACCGCCCCAGAAAAAAAAGGGAATGCTTAAAAAAAAGAAAACGAAACTTTAAAACTTTTGTTCTAAACAGCTCACATTAACAACCCCAAAGGGCTTTTAAATATTTTAGTTTTTTTAGTCCAAGCAAAAAAAAGACCGTTATATTGTTTCCCTGATTAAACGATTTTTGGAGTCGATGTTTTTTTTTAAAATTTTTAAATAAAAAATTTTGGGTTAAAGAAAAAAACTCAGCGGGATAAGATATATGACAGTTTTGGACTTTTTGGTTTTAGATGCAAGGGAAAGGGGAAGAGCTTTTGGTCAAAAGTTTTAAATGGGGTCTTTTTGGGAAGTTTTGCCCAAACAAACGTACGGGCAACGGGGTAAATCCCCAATTTCTCAAGTTCCAATTTAAACAAACAAAAAAACCCCCCCCAGTTAAAGTAAGGAAATTGTTTTTAAAATTCGATTTATATAAAAAATTAAACAAGAAAATCAATAATTTTGGTTCCAACAAAACACGACTTTTCTTTCTTATAATGATTTTAACCCCCGGTTTGGGCGGGATCAACTTTTTACACAGTTTAATAAAACCCCTCGGGAAGCAGCTAAAATGAAGGCTCTGGTTGGTCAAGGGCAAGTCCTAGACATCAATTAAGACAGGGCTAAGATGAGCCGATTGTAGGAAAATTTCTTACTTTCCACTCCCTCCAAAAATTAGTTGCAAAGAAAGCAGTTCTGAACTTAAAAATTTCAACGAAAAAAAATTTTTTATGGGGTGCGTTTTGGGCAAGGCTGCATCACGTTGCCAAAAAAGCAGAGAGATATCAAACATTTCAGGGGGGCCCAATGATCTTAACTTTAAGGGCCCTTTAAATTTTCCCTAGGGCTGTAGAAAAAAATTAAACATTTTGAAAAACAAAACCCCACCAAAAACTGTTAATGTCTACACAGGGTCGAAAAAAACCAAACCTTCCTCCCAATTTAGATTGTCAAAGAACATCCAACAATGGGGCAAACCCAAAACCAAACACCATGTAGATTACCCCCCAATGCAAACCCCTTTGGGGGTTGCACTACCTCTAATACGCAAAATTTAGAAGTTTACTAGTGCATAAACAAAAAAACCATAGCAAACAGAATTTTGTAAAAAAATGTTTTAACAAGAACCCCCATCCGTTCAGCGGGCGAGTGAACATTTAAAACATTTTACCCCAGTTGATTTGCAATACAGAACTAAATTATGCCAAGAGAAGGAAAGTAAGGTTAGTTTTAAAATTACAAAAAAACTCCAGATCTCCATCCCGTTTTTTAACGCAGACTTTGAATCGTTTATTGTTCCTTATGGGGGGCCCACCAAAAAATTACCCAAAACATTTTATAATGAATAACCACCAGTTTTGGGGTTCATTTCCCTTCATTTTTGGGCAGGTCAGAGGGAAAAACATTAAAAGGGCCAGAATTATAAAAGGGGAACCAAACATGCGAAAAACCATTTTTTAAAAAAGCATGGCAAGAATTTTGGGTAATTTTCTTTCTAAAATCTAGCCCATCCGATTTTAAGTTTGACCCCGAAGATCAAGATCGCTATGACTCAGCCCTCACTTTTGGGATTTGTGGTTTAGAGCTAAAAAACCCTAAATTTTAAAACCCAACAGTAAAAAATTTCAGATCACATTAGCGGAAATTTTAGGGGAGCAGCGCAAAACCCAATTGCAATCTTTCAACTAAAGTTTGCCCCTAGGCCTTGGAGATTTCCCCATATTTTTTTCACAACTTGCGAGGTTACACTCTCATTTTTAAAAATCCCAAGCATAACTACGCCTTTAGGGTGTCATTTTTTGGCGCAGGAAACAAAAAAGTAAAATGTGTTTCACTTTAAATATTTTATCTTTTATGACCCCTAGCAACCCCTAGGGGGATTTTAGAGTCGGGGGCAGGACCCTTTTAAAGTCCTGCCCAATAACAAGAAATTTTTTGACCCAACTCTTTTTAGAAAGGGCTTTTTCCCCTTTATGAGTACAGGAACATTTTGGGAAAGGTTTAAATAACCCCCCCTTCCACCAAAAGGCTTTTTCTTTAGTGTCTTAAGGAAAGACATCAGATTCTGATTATTCTTATGCTAAAAGATGCGTGGCAGAATTTTAGAGGTAAAACGTTTGGGAGACATCATGTTTCCTTTTTAATGGCGGATACCTGTTTTTTGGGGGGACCCCCCTTTGAAAATTACAGAAAGACCTGCATGAAACATTATAGTCAGATCCGCGCATTATTTTTTCTGCGCCTGGGATAAATTTTGGGTCCTTTTTCCCTTAAAAATATACAGGTGTACAAAATTGTTTTATTGTCTGACCTGCCAATCCCCTTTCAGATAAATTAAAAACGGATTGCGTGGGGGAATTAGTATGGCATCCACCCATTACTGAAAAGGGCAAAAAAACAAATACTTGGACACTACGACCCAAAGTAAAAGGGGTTAACTATTTATGAAATTTAATGCAAACAATCTTAGGGTTGGGCTATGGGGCAATCATTTCCTTTTGAAACCTTTAAAAGTACACAGGGCTCAAAGAAAATTAAAAAATTTTTTAAAAAAGGCAACCTATCTAAAAAGCTGATCGTAAAAAAAGGTCTCTTTCCTAGAATTTTGATTTAGAATATCCCAGGGGACCTTCATGTTACCATAATGACAATTCCATTAGGGGCGAAAGTCTAAAGATGGAAATTGACAGAACCCCCTAAACTTGTGCCTAATTTTCGTGAAAAAAAAAATTAGTCTGTCATTACGACTTCTCCAATTTTTTTTTTAAGACAGGGTTTTAAAGTTAACAGAAAGTTCTTCGAAAATTTTGCTTTTGATCAAGAACATTTTCATAAAAACCATACATCATGAAAAAAACAAACTCAGAACAAAATCCCAATGCTTCGAAAAAATTTTTTTCAAGTTGATAAACAACAGCGGTTTTTGGGAAAAAGACAAAGGGGAAAAACCCGCAAAACCCCTTAAAGATTTAGATTGGTCACCAGGAAAAACGTGAAATTTAAAGTGATTTCCCAAAACCTAATTACAGGATTTCAAAGATTTCATGACAGTTTTTTGGGGCAAAAATAAATGAAAAAAAAGAAAGCCCAAATTGGAAAACCCCGTTTTTATTTTTTCTTTTTTGAGCTGTCGAATTTTTTAAATGTTAGAATTTCTTTATGACTATTTTAAACCCCTTGTATCCAGACCCCCAGAGTTCTGTACACAGTAAAATTTCCCTTTTGTAATCGACACCCCTACTGAAGTTTTAACCCCCTATAAAACAGGGAATTAGAAGTATTTAAAGGGCATGGGGGTTGGTAGGGACACATCGGTTTACCCTAAAGATTCACCTTTGCATTCAGTTATTAATAAGAAGGTTTTTAAGGAAAGATAAAAGGATGAATTATCTGGAGAGGTGACAAGGAGTTTGTTTGGTTTGAGGTCAAAAAATTTTACAGTCCTTAAAAACCCAAAAAAAAAAGTTGTTAAAAAAGAAAAGGGGAATACTCGAAAGGGTTTTTTGCATCAACCCAAACCCATGACAACTACAAAGAAGCATTTTTTGGCAATAAGTTTTTTCCCAACATGAAAATTTAACAACTGCGACTAATCGGGCATGAGATTAACCAACATTTGAACAAAAGGGTCCCCTTAAACCGCACAAACCCACAAAAAGAGTATTTGTTAATCCGATTTTTCCATAGGGAAATTTTGGGTCATTGGAAATAGTATAATCATTTTCCCTTTAAAGGTTTAATTTTTCAGCAATCCCCACGTTCAATTAATCATCATTTTAATTTTAGAAAAAATTAATATTATTTTTTAAAGGCAATGTGTTTTAAAATTTTTTTTGTCATTTCACAATATTAAATTTTTTCCATAAATCAAAATCAAAAAAAAAGTTTTGGGGGTTTTTAAAGGGCGTTTGGCCCTGGCGATTTTTTCTGCCAGGGATTGCCCATTTTTTCTCAAATATTTCCCTTTAAAATGAAAAAACTGAATACTCAAAAAAAACCTTGCATTTTTTTTTAAAGGGATTTTTTTCCTTTCCCTTTTTTCTGCCTTTCCCCCCTTTTAGCTTCCTTTTTAAAAACCCAAATTTTTTGCCAAATTTAAAAACATTTCTTTAAGCTTAACTATACATCAACCAATTAAAAACCAAAATTATTCCTTTACTGCAAAAATTGCCTCAAAATTTTTTTTTATCTTTTTAATATATTTTTGCTCCCCAATAAAAATTTGGGGTTTTTGCCCTGGCATGACATAAACAATCTTCTTAAATTTTATCTAATAAAAAGATTTTAATCAAATTTTTCTCGCATTTTTCTAAGGACTTTTCCTTCACCATTCTTCTTCCGGGCCCATTTAAAACGTAAGGAATTTTTCTTTTCCATTCTTCCCGCCTTTTTAATTTTTAAATTAAAAAAAAATTAAGCGACCGGGAACTGTGTCTGGGGGATTATCTCATTTTCTTTTTTTTCACAAAAACTTTGGGGGGCCCGGGGCCCTTTTTGGTTGTGTCAGTTTCTCGTAAATAATACACGGGGATCATTTTCATTTTTTTTTTAATTTTCATATGGATCAACACTCCAAACGGGATCTTTCCCCGGGAGGGGGTTTGTCCCCTTCCGCTTCCCCCCCGGGAATAAATATTAAACTTTCAAACCCAAATGGAATAGTTTTCCCTTGATGAAGCCCTCTCCTTCAACAACTTTTTATTTTTTTTTTTGATTGCTTTTACGGGGTTTTAGCCTTTTAAAAATTCTTCATTTTTCATTGCACGAAAAACGGAGGGCAGTCTTTTTACCCATTCTGTGGGTTTCGAGAATTGTCAACCACCCTCTGTGAAAACTGGGAGGGAAAAAAACCTTTCAGATAACTGTTTTTTTAAATTTTCAACCAAACCCCCGTGATCTGTGAACGCCCCGGGAAAGCCTCTTTTTTAAAGGGAACTCTTGTTTTTTAAAAATTTAAATTTATTTTTCTTGACCTTTAAATTCTTTTTCCCTTTAACAACTTGAATCATGCGAGGATAAGTTAAGGGGGCCCCCCCTTGATAATCAGTTTTTATAGCGACAGCAAACCCGCAGAAACACCTTTTGTGTTAATGGTTCCGCATCTTTTTTATCTTGAAGCCAATTTTCAAAAAAAGAAAAAAAAGGGAAAAAAAAAAAAAATGCGTACTTTAAAAAATTTTTCTCTAATCGTATCATGGGGTAAATATAAAATCCCTTTGTTTGGGGGTCGTTTGGATTTTTTTCACAAAATGTGGTTCTGTATTCGTTTAGGCGCTGGGAAATAAAAATTTTCCCCAAATCGGGTTGTTTAGATAACCCTTCCTTTGGGTGTTTTTTCACTGACTCCACTGCTTTGGGTTTTGCTTTTTAATTGCTGTTATTTTCCCCTTTCCCAAAATTTCCCTTTTGGGGAATAATTTGATCCCTTTTTTCAATTTTTTTTTCAGCCAATATTTTGCGCAACAAAAACACAAAGGGCATACCAAAGGCAAAAAAAAAAATTTTTTTGCATCTTTTGTTTTTCCCGATGGTTGATTTAAAAAACGCTGAATTTTGGGGGAGGCAATGCTCATTTGGGTTGCCTGTTACAAGATAAAATTCTTTTTTTGCTTGATCAACAACTTTAAATGTGTTAAACTGCAGCCCCCTTTTTTTTTAGTTTATCGTTAAAAAAAAACTAACTGGGTCAATTCTCGCTTTTTTATACGCAGCTTTTTGCCCGCGGCAGTTTTCTCCATAGCTTTTTTTATTTTTTTTTCCCCTCGCCGTCATCCCGAGTTTACTAAAATGCGTAATTACTTTCCCTAAAAACAAGCGCATTAACCAAGCGGCCACCAATCTATTTTTAGTGAAACCATTTTTATAAAATTTTTTTTTAATTTTACATAATTTAAAACTGGCTGGAATTTTTCCCTTTCTTAACTAGAAAAAACTTTCAGCAAATGAAGCTGTAAATAACAGCAACATTTTGCTGATCTTCAAAGCCTAGTTTTTCCAAAATCTGCTGGTTTTAAATTTTAAAAGGCCTTTTTACCAACATTGTGTATCCTACACTTAGGGCCCCCAATAACACAGAATGGGAACCCAAAGGTTTTGTAATAGTTTTTTTTTTTCGGTGCTCATTTTTTTAAAAAAAAAAATAATTTTTATTTTTTTAATAAAACAAAACTGCGATTTATCTACTACAGCTTCCCGGGGACCTAAACGTTCCTGAACTTATGATTTCAAATGAAAACAATTATGACCAAGATATAAAGCCCCCAAAAAAGGGAAAGGCCCGTATTCTTTGGCAGCAAAGGGAAAAAAAAAAACATACCTTTGGGAAAAGAATTCAGCAAAGAACAGATTCAACCAAAAAAGTCGCCGCAAAACATTGTAAAGAAACACAAAGGTAGAACGCAACCCGGGGGCCCAAAAATGGGAAAAAGTTTTTGGGGAAACGGTTTTTTAGTTTGTTTCACTAAACTAAATTTTAGAATTTTCTCCCATTGAGTCTGAAAAAAGAATTTTTTGTATGATTTAAAGCAAGGGTCCAGTTTTAACAAAGTCCCTTTGAGTTCCTTTAAAGGGTTGATCCCAAAATTAAAAGATTTTGGGCATTGTTATCGCCATTAATCCGGGGGTTTAAATTTCTTTTAATCAAAATAGATTTTTTTTCCCTTCAAAAATGACCGAGGGCCCGAAAATCAGCAGAATCAGAAAACGTTGAATCAGGTGGTAAAAATGACCAGTAAAAAGCCTCCCATCCTGGGCGCGTTGCAGCAAAAGGGAAAAAAAATTTGCAGAGTGGAACAAACAAAAAAAAATTTAAAGTTGCAATCCAGAAAAGAACTCATAATGAAAAAATAAACCACCGCCAACGGCCCCAAAAGTTGTTTCAAAGCCAGCGTAAAACACAAGTTGATTCAAGCCTGCAACAAACCCAAAATCTTCAAAGGAGTATTGAATTTTAAAAGTTTTTCCTTTTTGGGGGGTCATTTGCGCTGGGGGGGGTTTTTACTTTTTTAAAATATATAAAAAACGCCAGCAAAAACCAAAGCAGTCCAAAAAAAACTCAGCCACTAAATTTCAGAAGCGAACAAAAAAAACATGCCAAAACCGCCAACCCCAAAAGAACATTTTGATCCATTTCAAAATGGAATAATATTTCAAAACTTTAAAAAATAATTTTAAAAATTTACTTTAATAAGAACTTGGTTTTTACAAGAGGGGACTTAAGTAAAAACTTAAAGAACTTAAGGGGTTAAAAACTTGAGGGAACTTGATTTAAAAAAATTAAGGTAACTTGGGTTAAGGGAAATAGATTAAGAACTTGGGGGTAACTTGATTTAAAAAACTTGGGTGACTTAAAATTTAAGGACTTGGGGGAACTTAATTAAGGACTTGGGGGGGCTTTTAAATTTGAACTTTTTAAGGACTTGGGGGACTTAATTAAGGGCTTGGGGTGGGCTTTAAATTTAAAGGGTTTTTGGGGGACTTAAAATTTAAAGGGCTTGGGGGGAAAAAGTGGAAAAAGGGAGGGCCAAATTCTCATTTGAAAAAACCGCCCCTTCTTTTGCCCGCCCCCCCGTGCGGGCGCGAGCCTTTTCGGGCTGGGCCCCAACCACAGTTTGCGCTGAAGACCCCAACAGGTGGAGCACCCCTAAGCCCCTAAACGTGAAAAAGGGACGCCCCCTGTGCGGCCAAAACCCAAACATTTGGGAAAAGTTTTTAAACCCACCTTCCCCGAAATGACCAAAAACCCCTTTTAAAAATTGCTTGTGTGCGCCGCTGGTGTGTGTGTGGGGAAAAAAAATTTTAGTAAAAATTTTGGGGGTCAATTTTAAGAAATTCCCCGTTGGAAATTTAAAAAACTAAAAAGAAAGACCGAACTCTTTGAAAAAAAATATCCCGGGCCCCGCCCAAACGCAATTTTTTATTTCACCCGCCATCGCGTTGGGCGCCAAAGATAAAAATGCGCTCTAAAAACCCACGCCTGGTGGGAGCTGACTGGGGGGTGTGAAGAAGGTATGTAAAATTGTCAAAAATAACTGACCCGGAGGGTGTTTTTTTGGGGAAAAAAAAGGGCCCCTGTCGTTTTAATTCCCTAAAACCCCCCCCCCCCAACAAACCGACCAAAGCACACTAAAACGGCGAAGTGGGGGGCTTCCCCCTTTGAGAATGTTCAAGAACATTTGCTGATTTCAATAATGTTGCAAAGAAACCCGGGGCCCAAAAAGGGGCCGGGGACCCCCGGGGAGAGGAAAAACGCAGTAGGCGCGGGGAGGCGTGTTTTTTTTGATTTTTAGGTCAAACAAAGGGGAAAACACAGTTTGTAAAAAGGGCGCTCCCGGGCCTGCTGAATTTCTGCGCGTTAAATTGTGTTGGGCTTGGGCCCTTTCAAAAAAACCCACAGTCAACCCCACTGGTATTTCAGACGTTTGGGGGAACGCAAACACAATTTTTTTAAGATGACTGTTCGGCAGAAAGAGACCCTAGTTAAAAAGAGAAAATCTTTGTCGAAACTGCTTTTAAATGGAAACATGCAGGGTAAGTGTGTGGATTTTAAGTCAGAAATATAACTCAGTTTTTTTAAAAACCCTTTTTTGAGCAATTAAAGACTGTAGGTTTTTTTTCACAAGAAAGACAGAGACCATTTGAAAGAATGTAACGTTTAAAAAGAATTTTAAATTTAAGACGATCAAGAAAAAAGAAGGATTAAACAAAAACTTTTAAATCCCAAAATTTTCTAAATTAGTGTTTTAAAAAAAGATAATCCTACACATTATGTAAGTTTGTAAAGTGTTTACTATTAGAGAACCCAGTAAAAAAGGCATTTTGGGGGAAACCGGCCCGGGGCAACAGCGAAACCGGGTTCCCGGGCCGGGTTGGGGGCCCGGCGGAGGTTGGGGGAGCCAGAATGCCTGTTTACATTTTCTGAAACCCCGGGGTGGAGTGTAAGGGGCCCCGGAGGAGTGTCCTGGTCTAAAGAGAAAGTCAGATGTTTTCCGGGGGAAAGGGGCCAGCTGGGTAGAATGAAATGGACTAGAGACAGGGGCAGAAAAGGGAAAAAACTTGGGAATAGAACAGTATAATGTGGTGAAGAAAGCGGGCGGCTTAGCTGGGAAAAGGATGGAAATTTGGGGCGGGTACTTTTGACAATCCCGGGGGGGCCCGGGGTGTTTCTGAGTGACAGAGGGCCCTTGGGGGGAATACAGTAAAATTTTGGGTGTCGGGAAAGATTGGGCCCGAGTGGAGTGAACTATAAAGGGAAAGGTAAAAGTTGAACGAATTTAATGGGCCAAATAGACTAAACTGGGATTTAGTACTCTTTTTTCCCCCAAGGGGCTTTGGTATTTAATTTGGGATCTCGGGTAAATTCTCGGTATTAGAATTTTTATGCTCTGCTATAATTTAGCATCATCGCCGACCCATAACCAGTTTTAATCATGTTAAAAAAACACAACACAACACACACACACACACCCACACACACCACACACACACAACACACCACCGCGCGCGACAATAATAAAATTTTTGGGTGACCTGGCAAAATACCTACGGTCAAATGTAATTTGGGAAAATGCTCGCTTTTTGCCAAACGAAAATCATGGCATCCTTGGGCACGGGGGTATAGCCCAAATTTCCAATAAAAGACCAAACGTTAGTTTTCCCCGAAATCAACCTTTGCAAAACCTTTTTCCTATTTCTCTTTTTCCCCCTTCCCCTCTGTGGGGTTACTGGCACACCACAAACCCAAAACAAACTTTTTCCTTTAAATTTTAAATTAAAAACCCGTTTTTTTACCTTTTCACACAGGAAAGTTTTTGCCGAAGCGAAGCTTTCGGGTTCCATCCAAGGGCCTTTGTCACGCCGTTACCCTGAGTGATTTGGGGTTTGGTGCCCGTGATCCGGGGAGAACCAAGTCACGCGAAAACCCAACCCGGGGAAATGTAGGCTTCTGGTTTGGGGGTTTTGTCCCCCCCCGGGCTCGGTTGGGGAAGAGAAAGTGGCCGCAATGGGAGATGGCCTCCTTTCTCCCCCTTTGGAACCATTTTTGGTTCCCGTTTCCCGGACGCTGACATTGTCCCCGGAAAAAACTCAAAGTTTCCCGATGTTCAAGGTTTTTTTTTTTCCCACTGGGGATGGGTTCCCCTCTTGTGTTCTTTTTAGCGGAGTTTCAATTTTCCCTTTTTGTTTTTTTCCCCCGACTTTTGTTCCCGGGCACAATTTTCCCACGGAACTCGTAGATTGCCCCTGATCGTTCTAGGTTGTCCACTTTTTCCTCTGGGGCCCCTTTCACTGCTTCTGTTGGGGTTTTAAACATAATTGTTTTTCCAGTCCCCCCAAACCAAAAGGGATAAAAACAAATTAAAAAAGACAAAACAAAGAACGCGTTTTTGACCTCTTTTTCTTCTTCAGGCAAATAAAAAAACATTCAGGGCCCAAACAAAACGAAGGGAAGGGGCAATCACTTATCTTCTCCTATTTTGGCGCAAAATGGATTTAAAAGAAAAAAAGGTTTTGGTGGAGTGGACAAATGGAGTTGATAATGAAAGGCAAAATAATAATGCAATAATGATGGTTTAAAAATGAAAATGATGATGATTTAAAAAAAGAAAAAAAAAAAGAGAGGATTTCTAAACCCCTTTTGGTGATAAAAAGGGTAAAATAGTTGGGATTTTAATTTTTGCTATGCCATAGAGGGGGGAAAAGGGGGGAAAGGTTTTGGGGTTGGCGAACAGTATGGTTTAAATGGTTGGGAGGGAAGAGGGCGGTGGAAAAAAATAGTAATAATATAATTGGGTAATAATTATAATAAATAACCCAAAAAAAATAACAAGGGGATTAAAAAAGGTAATAGAAAAGAAAATGAAACTTAATAGTTGAAGAAAAATTTAAAAACCCCCAACGAAAAGGAAATGGTTTTTTTTACAATATAACAAAAAAAAAAAAATTAAAAGGGAATAAAAAATAACATCAATAAAGACACCTAAGAACGGGTTTACCGGGTCGTTCTGTCTGTGGTGTGTCTATTCCAATGTCTTTATGTAAATGAACACAAACAATTTTCTTCGGGGAACCGACAAAAAGAAGCCTTCCGGTAAAGACATATTCAACTGGGAAAATCAGTGGGGGCCCGCCCAAAAGTCCGCTTTTCGGGGAAAGGGGTTTTTTAAAACCCCCCTCGCCCCAAAAGGGCTTGGGGGGGTCTTGGGGAGGTGTGAGGGGGGTACGGGGGGTGCGGGGGGGGGTGGGGGGGGGGGGGTGTACGTTTTATGCGAGGTGGAGGGGTGGCCAACACGTCAAATCTCCAACAAAAGGATGCGAAGGGGAGGGGAGGAGGGCCCGGGGGAAAGGGAAAAAGGGAAAAGGGGGGAGGGGGGGGAGAAAGGACATGTAGAATTTGGGGAGAAGAAACCGGCGCTCACGCGCACCCCGCGCGCACGAGAGAGAGAGAGGAGAGAAGGGGAGAAGAGAGAGAAAAAGAGAAAAGAGAGGGGAGAGAAGAGAGAAGAAAGAGAGACCCGACAGACAGACAGAAAAGACAGACAGACGACAGACAACAGAGGGGAAAAGACAGAAAAGACAGACAGAGAGGAGAGAGACCCGAAAAGACAAAACAGACAGACAAAAAAACAAACAGACCGACAAAAACACAGAAAGAAAAGACAAACAACAGACCCGAAACCCTGAAGGGAAGGGGAAAAAAACATGTGGGAAAGGGGGAAAGGCAGTTTTTACCAAAAGTTTGAAGTTATATTTAAGGTGAGGAAAAGGGTTTTGGGGCTTTTGAATTGAGGCAGTAAATGGGGAGGGGGTGGAAAGGGTTGGGAAGGGGTACGGGGATGGGAAGGGAAAGGAGGGGGAGGGGGGGATGCGGGGAACGGGGAAATTTCCCCGTAGAAAACCCTTACTTTGAAATGCCAAATCCAAAGTCTCTGGAGAGGGTCACTCGTCAGGCCCGTTTCAAAAAAACGGGGGTTTTGTCGTTTATCAAAGTAGGGCAAAGGGAAAAGACCCCAGCAGCAGGAGTTTAGTCTGGACAAAGGTCTGAAACACACCGCTGCGTGTTCGTGGTGTGTCCAGGAACACTAATGGTTTTGAGCAACAGTGCTTGATGTATCGTATCATGGGTCATGGGTTATGGGTTAAGAACATGATCATGGAAAATGCAATCTCCTTCAACATCATCAACATCATCCTCATCATCATCAACAAACATCACATCATGATAATTTATGAGGATCATTTTCATCATTATCATCTTTGTCATCGTTTTTCAAACATTATCATCATTAAATTTCTATCAAACTGTCACCTTTTTCTGTATCATGATTTGTTTTTTAAACATTATTGTTGTTAATTTCTTTCCCCCAACAACATAAACCAAAAGCATATCTCGCGATCATCCGGGCCTTGAAACATCATTTTCACGCACTGTACAAAGGGAAAAATTAAGAGGGGCATAGAAAGAGGGAGGACGTACAGGGAAAAAAGAAGAGGGATAGAAAGAGGTAGAGTTACAGGAAATAGAAGAGGGGGGTAAAAGAGGAAAAGGGCTGTAAAAAGGGAAAAAAGAAGAGGGGCATAGAAAGAGGTAGGACTGTACAGGGAAATAGAAGAGGGGCATAGAGAGAAAAAAGGTAGGAGTGTACAGGGGAAAAAGAAGAGGGGGAAAGAAGAAAGAAAGGGGACTGTACAGGAAAGAAGGGGGATTGAAAGGGTAGGACGTACAGGGAAATAGAAAGAGGCCCCTAGAAAGAAGGGAGGAAATGTACAGGGAAATAGAAAGGGGCATAGAAAGAGAGGACTGTACAGGGAAAAAAAAAGGGGGCATAGAAAAGAAAGAGGAAAGGGCTGAAAAGGGGGAAAAAGAAAAAAAGGGGAAAAGAGAGAAAAGGGAGGAGTGTACAAAGGAAAAAGAAGAGAGGCATAGAAAGGGGGTAGGAAGTACAGGGGAAAAAGAAGAGAGGGATAAAAAAGAGGTTTGGAAAAGTACAGGGGAAAAAAAAGGTGGGATAGAAAGAGGTAAACCCGTACAGGGAAAAAAGAAAAGGGATAGAAAGGGGAGGACTGTACAGGAAATAAAGAGGGGGATAGAAAGAGGGAGGACTGTACAGGGAAAAAAAAAAAAGAAAGGAGCAAAGGAGAAAAGGAGGACTGTACAGGGAAAAAGAAAGGGGCAAAAAGAGGGGAGGTAGGCGTACAGGGGAAAAAGAAAGGGGGTTTGAGGGGAGTAGGGGCGTACGGGAAAAAAAAAAGGGCAAAAAGAGGTAGGAAATGACAGGGGAAAAAGAAGAGGGGCATAGAGAGAGGTAAGGGCTGTACAGGGAAATAAAAGAAAGGGCATAAGAGAGGTAGGACTGTACAGGGAAATAGAAGAGGGGGATAGAGAGAGGTAGGAAATGTACAGAAAATAGAAAAAAGGGGGATAGGAGAAAGAGGTTTGGACTGAAAAGGGAAACAGAAAGAGGGGCATAGAGAGAGTAGGACCCGTACAGGGAAATAGAAGAGGGGGATAGAGAGAAAGAGGTTTGGACTGTAAAAGGGAAAATAGAAAAAAGCAAGAGAGAAAGAGGGAGGGGCAGTAAAAAGAAAAAGAAGGGGGCATAGAGAGAAAGAGGTAGGACGTACAGGGAAACCAAAAGGGGGGGCATAGAGAGAAAGAGGTAGGACTGTACAGGGAAAAAAAGAGGGGGAAAAGGAGAAAGAGGTAGGGCCAGCAACGAAATGATGATGTCTAGGGATGGGAAAACAGACCTGGCTTTTTGGGGATTTCCAGAAAGTGGCAGAGGAAAAGGGCGTAATTTAAAAGGACTGTCCCGCTCAGGTGGGGCCCCAAAAGTCAATGGACTAAAAAGGGAAATTTATGATCGTGACGACGACGACGACGACGGCGACAAGACAGATGAGATGAGGGGGAAAGAAGGATGATGATGATTATGAGGGCGAACCCAGATGATGACGAAAGACGACGATAAAGATAAACAAGATGAAGATGGAAAAACAACAACGACGACGATATTGATGATGATTTATGACAAACCGAGTGTTGTGTGGTGGGTTTGGTGTGTGTGTGTGTGTGTGGGGTGTGTGTGAGTGTGGTTTGTTGAAAGCGGAATCAGCTACAGGGGGTGATGCCACTGAGAGAGAGAGAGAGAGAAAAGAGAAGAGAGAGGGAGAGGAGAGAGAGAGAGAGAGAGAGAGTTCCAAACAACAAACTATTCCCCCCCTTTATCGGCTTTTAAACCGCCCAAAAATTTAAAAACCGATGTGGTGTGTGTGTGTGTGTGGTGTGTGTGTGTGTGTGGTGTGTGTGTGTGTGTGGTTTTTTGGGTTTTTTTAAAATTGAGGCAACAGCGGGATTTCCCAAATCGCCCCCTTTTTCCCACGGTGGGGTTCAGTGCTGTACCGCTTAGCCAACCCCGGCACCCCCGCGCGCTTCATTCTGCAGTCCGGGGCGGCAGAGAGACGGGGCTGTTTTGTCCCCCTTTAAGGGTTTTTCTCGTGCCCAGGCCATTGTCAATTTAGTTATCTACCCTTGCGCTGACAGTTAATTTTTCCCGATTGTGGGCTAGGGGTGACCCTAATGAATGCGGTGGCGGCCCGGGGTAAACAAAAATGTGCCTGACATTGATGCTGTTGTTCTCCGCGTCTTCGTTTTTGTCTGTCTGTCCCGGGCATTTTGGAAAAGCCTAGAACCCCCCCCCTCTCTCCCCTCCCCTCCCCCTCTCCTCCCCCCTCCTCCCCTTTTCTCTCGTTTTTTCTCTCTCTCTCCTCTCAACAAGTGTGCCCCTGCCCTTTGTCCGCAAGCACCCCCTCAGGAAACCCAGAGGTTTTTTGGGAAAAGGATCTCCACTTCCAAATCAAACAGCACTTTCCCTCCTTGGGTGGGGGGGGGGGCGGGAAAAGGGGGGGGGGGAAGGGGGGGGGCGAACAGAACTGGTAAAATTTTGGTAAAAGAAAAAAAACCCCAAAATAACCCGCAATCGCTCGCTTTCCGCATAATTTCTCTGCCCCCATGACTGGAACTTTGGGGCAAACCAGCTGCTTTAGAACAGGATTCTGAAAGAATCAATAAGGGGGAAAAAACCCGTCAGAATAAAAAGCGGTTTTGGCCCCTGGGGCCCCCCTCCCAAATGGATTTTACATTACATTAAGAAAACGGGCAGGGTGTGTTTTTAACTCAAAAGATCAATTTAAAAATGTACAGAAACGTTTTTGTCCATTGTTTTCTTTTCAATGTTGAAGGTTTTTCAATTTTATCATGAAAGAACTTTATTTTTCATCATTTGTATGTCCCGAAAGAAATTTTTTTTTTCTTGTTTAAACCCTTTTTTCAGACATTTCTAGTTTTATGTGTAAAAAACTCTTTGTCGGGTTTTTGTCCCCCGGGGGTGAAGGTGTCTTGAAAAATTTTATGGCGTCTTCAGGGGTCATTTTGTTTTTGTTTGTAAAGAAAAATCACGATTGTCCCAAAGGTTGAAGGGAGAATCTGATAATGAAATTGTAAAAAAAACATTCACACAAGCGGGTTTGTTTCGTCTACAGACTGCTTGTTGGTTTGGAAAGTTATTCCTCCGAGAAATTTTCCCCCTTACTAAGAGGAAAAATGAAATTTTTTAAAAAGGTGTTTATGTTAAAATAAGATTTGTTGCCTTTTACTTTTCCCGAGATTATGGAGACATTCCCCTTTTAAATTAAATTTTTGGGACCTAAATTTTAAAACAGGCTGTTTTAAATCTTTAACATAATGAACATTTTGAAGGATATATGAAATGAGAAGTGAAAAGAAGGACATGAAAAAAGGACGATAACAAAAAAATGTTCTAATGACCCTGTGGGTTTAAAGGGAAAAGGGGGGAAAAATTTCCCCTTTTTAACAAATTTGCAGGGGAATTTTAATCGTTATATTGAATGGTCAGCAATCACAAATTTCCCATGCGGTTTTACAAATATTTCCCCAAAAGGGGGTGATGTTTTTAGACAATTTTTTTTGTTTCTAAAAGTCTGTTTCACAAAAGCAAGGCATGAAAATTTACCTAAGATTGAAACAAAACATTTACTGTTGATTTGTAAAAAGAATCCATGTCCCGATGCTATCTCAGAAAAAAAAGCAAACCCCAAAAATTATACACTCACAGGGAAAAAATGGGACGAACAAAGAAAATCGAGTTTAAAAAATAAAAAAAAAATTTTGAAATATGCAAAAACTTAAAATACACCAAAGGGGCCCTAAATTGGGTTCCCCCAAAAAAAGTGGGAAATGAAGCGCTTTGTAAGTTTAAAAGAATGCTTTATTTTTGCTGGGGAAAGTAAGAAAAAACATCTGTTGTTCAAACAAAAAAACCCTCAAGTTTGGTTTGATCAGGAAAAAGAAAAACATGAAAGGAAAAAAGTTCAAAAAAATTTGAAAAAATTGCAATGACATATTTAAAAAAGAGATCTTTCATACTCAAAAAAAGCAGATCTTTAAAAGAGACAGAGAATTAAAAGCACGCAAAAAAGAAAGGAAAGGAAAAAAAAAAAAAAAAGAACTTATTAACCCAAAGAAAAAAAACGCAAAAGAGAGAAAATAGTCAATATTTTGCAAAAAAACCCGAACAACCCCAAAAAAAATTTTGGAATACAATCCCCTTCAGTACGTCCAAAAAAGGGGAATACAAACTTTCAAAATTTGTTCTAGAAAAAAGGTATAAACCCCTTTCAAAGTTTTGTTTAAAAATTCCCCTTCCAATGATCACCCCGGGAAAAAAAAATGGTGAATTCATAGTTCAGAAACTGTTATTGATAGAGAAAAATAAACTTTAAACCAAACAAAATTTTAACACAAAGGTTTAGGGAATTTCCTTAAAAGGGATTGAAAATCAATAAGGCCCAGGGGCCCGATGGGGTTTAAAAATTTTTGAATTCTTTAAGAATAGTATAGAGCAAACTTTTCCTTTTCCAAACCCCTTTTTTAACTTTATTTTTGATCATGGGGTTTTTTTTTTTGGGTGAGTGGTGTTTTTTTAATTATACAGCCTTTGCATAAAAAAAGGGGGACAAAAAAAACACTGACAACCCACAGAGGAATATCATTATTAAAAATCCTGAGCAAGCCCCTACAGCTTTGTTCGAATAAAAGTATCACGAAGGGATAGATGACAATAATAAAAATTGGGGAAGAAAAAGCTGGTTTCAGAAAAGGGTCAAAGTTTCAAATTTGACCAAATAAATTTTCACTTTTTACCCTGATTCAAAGCAATTATTTCGACAAAGAAAACTAAATTTAGCCTTTCCCTTGAATTTTGCAAAGCCTTTTACTCTGTGTGTCGGGATAAGCTAAATTTAAGATAAATGATAAAGAATGGTTTAAAATGGAAAATTGTTTAAAAGGGAATTAAAAAATAAGTAAAAAAACTGGATGGCAAAAGGCGTTTCTGGGGGTGACCTGACCCGAGGGGCCTTTTTTTTTTGTCCACGGGGGTTTTTAAACAAGGTGAAGGGGTGTTCACCAGTTTTTTTTTACTGTTTTTAAATGAACTAACAAAAGATATCATCAATAAAAGGAAAAAATGGGAAAACCAATTTTTCACCTGTTTTGTTGAAAAGGGTCATCAACTTTTTGCAGATGATGTTTTATAATTTTTTGATAGGTAAATTTTTCCTTTCCCAAAACCAGCTGAAATCTTGGGAAAAGACCGCAAAAAGACCGATTTATCTGTTAATTTTAAAAATCTAATGTGGGTTTTTTCCGAAATGGGGGATCCCTTTTCTTTTTCTGGGAAATGGGCCCTTTTGAAGGGAGAAGAACTAGTTTAAATTTTCAATAAATAAAAACCTGGGAAAATATCTTTTTTTTAAAAAGGCTTACCTTTTTTTTACACACTTAATGACCTTTCAAAACGCGCAAAAAAAGGCAAACTTTGCTTTTAATCCAAAATTCTCTGGACTGTGGGAACATTCCCCCCCAGGTTTTTTTCAAAATGTTCGATTGCCAAAAACAGCCAATATTGACAAATGGGTCAGAAATTTGGGGGTTATCAATTTACCAAGAGCCCCTCGAAAGAATCCATCTATTTTGCCCAAAACGGTTTTTGGGGGGGGATCCCAAAGCCCCAAGGAACTGATATAAGGAAAACTGGGAGGCAACCCTTTATGTAAACACCTTTTTTTAAAGATGCATACGTTACGGCTACGGGCTTTTTGCTAGGAAGAGTTTAGAAATCCCAAAAAAAACTTAAAAAAATGTTATTATCATTGCAAAATCAGAAATGTCCCCCAAGGGCTTGTCGGGGTTAGAGATGTTTTTTTTTTAAAAAAATTGGGTATGGAAAAAGGGTTTGGGGGAAGGGACAAGTTGGGAAACGTAAAAATTTTTTTCCCTTTAGAATTTAAAAATCAGACTTTTGACTCATTTAAACAAACTGGGATTTTGCCCCTGGAGACCCATAATTTTTTTTATGAAACTCAAAATTTTGGTTCAACCTTTTTTTCCAAAATTTTATTTTTTTAGCTTAAAAATGTGGAATTTTTCGAAAATGTCTTGCAAGAAATTCCCAATTTGGAAAGTCTCCCTTAAAAAAACCCACTTGCAAAATAAATCCAAACTCTAAACAAACCCTAAAAAACAATTGTCCCCTTTTTTTAAATGGGTCTTGAAACTGAAGTTCAAATTTCTTTTCATATGCCCCCAAATAAAACGATTTGAGGGATGAATTTAAAACCTGATAAATAAATGCAGATACCCCTCAAATTTTTCAAACTTTTCTTTGAAAACGCCAATTTAAAATGAAAAAGTAATTAAAAAATAAATTTTACTGTTTGTTAAAAAGGGGGGCTGATTTTGAGAAACCCCCTGCTTAATAAATTTTTTAAAAAATTAAAACCAATGTGAAACGGGGTCGGGTCACTCCATTGTTAAAAGGGCCAAGGGCCCGACAATTAAACTTTTGACTTTTTTACTGACTTCCCCCTCTCACGGTTTTTGTAAAATCTTTTTTGCCCCACTTAAAATTTTTCTTAAAAAAAAAAAAAAAATGGGTGTATCGCCGAACGGAAAAACGAAAAAAAATTGGGCCCGATAAAAAAACGACGCGTTCTTTGATGTCCCGTGTCTTGTCTGAAGAAACCAAAGAGGGCCCAAACGCGTGGTGCTGTGTCTTGTCATTTGTTTTTGTCTCTTTCGTTCGTTGGTACAGTAGTTTTTCTTTTATGGTTGTTTCAAATGTCCGCTTGCATTCACCTGACTTTGAAACTCACTGACTGTGTAAATAAAGTGAATCCACGTTATAATTCAGCTTTGGTTGCCCGTAGGTGTGTGCGTGCGTGCGTGCTGTGCGTGTGTGTGTGTGTGTGTGTGTGTGTGTGTGCACTCGTGCGTGCGTGCGTGCGTGTGCGTGTGTGTGTGTGTGTGTGTGTGTGTGTGTGAGTGTGTGTGTGTGCATGAGTGCGTGCATCATGCGTGCGCATGTGGTGTGGTGTCTGTCTGTCTGTCTGTCTGCTGTGTTAAAACTTGAATTTATCATTTTACTGGCAAAGTGTCACGGTAAAACCAAACTTGGCAGAACGACTGACATCGGTGAAAGTTTTCCGGCCATCTTCTTCACACACATGATGGTCTGCCAGCAGGCAAAGGCCTCATGCTGGCATTGGACTGGCCCGCCCAACGCGACAAAAAAGGCGGGATGTATGTTACCTGAGAATGCTTTTGGTCAGTTGTACAGTAGTCACAGGCACGCTCTTCGGGGCCCGGGAAATTTTCAGTACATGATTTCCTGAAATGCGGCTGGCAGTTTTACAGTATCACATGGGGACGCTCTGTCTGGGACCGGAAGTTTTAAAGACTGATTACCGAAATGCGGTCTGGGCATTGTACATATCCATGGGACCCTGTCTGTGGAGCCCAAAATTTTACATACATGATACCTGAGAACGGGCTGGTCATTTACGTAGCACATGGCACGCTTGTCTGTGGAGCCCGGAAGTTGTACAGTACTGATTACCTAGAAGCGGTCTGGTCATTGTACAGTAGTCACATGGGACGCTCTGCTGTGGACCCGGAAGTTGTACAGTACATGATTACCTGAGAAGCGGTCTGGTCAGTTGTACAGATCCATGGGGCCCCTCTGCGTGGAGCCCGGGGAAAAAGTACATAAAATAACCTGGGAAAGCGGTCTGGTCGTTTTACATACTGATTACCTGAAAGCGGTCTGGCATTGTACAGTACATGATTACCTGAGAAAGCGGTCTGGTCAGTTTTACAGAGTCACATGGCCGCCTGTCCCGTGGGGCCCAATTGTACTACTATTTTCCTTAAAAGCGGGCCCGGTTTATTTAAGTATCCCATGCACCCTGGGCCCCCGGGGCCCCCGGGAAATTTACAGTAAAATGATTCCGGGAAGCGGGCTGGTCATTGTAAGAATCACATGGGACGCCTGTCTGTGGACCCGGAAGTTTCAGTACATTACCTGAGAATGCGGGCCCGGTCGTTTTTCAGATCACTGGGACCTCTGTCTTGGAGGCCCCCAAGTTTTACATACATATTTCCCAGAATGCGGTCTGGTCAAATTTACATAACAAAGGACGGCTCTGTCTGTGGACCCCCCCCGTTTAGGAATTTAAAAACCCGAGAAGCGGGCTGGCAGTTTTTTTCCGGATCACATGGGAAAGCTCGTCCCGTGGAGCCCGGGAAATTTTCATAATGATTTTTTTAAATGCGGCTGGTCAGTTGTACAGTCCCGGACCCCGGTTTGGGGCCCCGGAATTTTTAAAAGTACAGATTACCTAGAATGGGGGCTGGGCAGTTGTACGATCAAAGGCACGCCTTCTGTGGACCCCCAAATTTTACAACATATACCTGAGAATGCGGGGGGCCTTTTGGGAAGTTTTGAAACCCCGGGAGTTCCCCAAAAAACACGCTCTGTCTGTGGGGCCCCGGGGAAATTTTTACAAACATATTTCCTGGAATGCGGGCGGTCTTGTACATATCAAATGGCACCCTTCTGGGGGCCCGGAAATTGTACATACATGATTTCCTGAGAATGCGGGCTGGGGCAGTTGACAGTTTCCAGGGACGCTCTGTCTGGGGCCCGGGAAATTTTACAGTAAAAATGATTTCCTGAGAATGCGGTTGCTTGTACAGTATCACATGGGCCCCCTCTGTCTGTGGAGCCCGGGGAAATTTTACAGTACAGATTACCGGGAAAGCGGTCCCCGGGCAGTTTTCAGTTAACCTGGAAGCCGGGCTTGGGCCCCTTGTAAGTACATGATTTCCTAAATGCGGGGGTTTGGTTTTTGTAAAAGTATCACATGGCACGCTCCGTCTGTGGAGGGCCCCCCGTTGCAGTACATGATTACCCGGGAAAACGGTCGGTCGTTGTACAGTAGTCACATGGCACGCTCTGTCGTGGGCCCCCCCGGGAATTTTTAAACCCCGGGACAGAAAAATTAAACCCGGAATGCGGCTGGTTTTTTTTACCTATCACATGGGACGCTCTTCTGTGGAGCCCGGGAAATTTTTTCCCTAATATTACCTAGAATGGGTCTGTCATTTTACGTATTCACAGGCCGCTCTGTCCGTGGAGCCCGGGGAAAAAGTACATACAGATTTCCGAGAATGGGGGTCGGGCAGTTTTACAGTATTCACTGGGGGGCCCCTTTTGTGGGGGCCCCCGGGGGGTTTTCATCATGATTTTCCAAATTTTTGGGCTGGGCAGTTGTACAATTCACCCTGGCACCCTCTGTCTGGGACCCGGGGAAAAATTTAAAAGTACAAAATTACCTGAGAATCGGTTTTTGGGCATTGTACTAGTCACATGGCACCCTGGCGTGGGGCCCCCCGTTGTACGTACGATTACCAAAATGCGGTCGGTCAGTTTTACATAACCGGAAAAATCGTCCCGGGAGCCCGGAATTTTACATAAATTTACCTAAATGCGGCGGTCATTGTACAGTTCCCCATGGGGGGGCCCTGTCCCGTGGAGCCCGGGGGAAAAATTTTTCAGTACAAAAATTTAAAACCGAGAATCGGTCGGGCAGTTGTACAGTATCACATGGCACGCTCTGTCTGTGGAGCCCGGAATTTTACATACATGATTACCTGGAAAAGCGGTCTGGGCAGTTGTACAGTATTTACATGGCACCTCGTCTTGGGGCCGAAGTTGTACTACATTTACCTGGAATGCGGGCGGTCAGTTGTACATATTCCATCACGCCTGCTTGGGGGGCCCGGAAGTTGTACAGTACATGATTACCTAGAAGCGGGCCTGGTCATTTACAATTTTTCCCGGCACGCTCTGTCTTAGCCCGGGAAATTGTACGACATGATTTCCTGAGAATGCGGTCGGGCATTTACAGTATCCATGGCACGCTCGTCTTGGAGCCCGAAGTTGTACATCGATTACCTGAGAATGCGGTCTGGTCAGTTTTTACAGTATTCACATGGCACGCTCTGCTGTGGGGCCCGGAATTTTTACATAATGATTTCCTGAAATGACATTTAACGCCTTCTTTCCCTTGCCTGAACCCTGTGAAGGACTAAGCACAAAGCTAAGTGAATTTTCGTTGTTTTCTTCATTATTCTCACCCGATGAAGACCTAAAGGGCGAAACGCGTTTTTTTTTGTCTTGTGACTCGTTTGTCCCCGTTTTCTGGCGGTTCGTAACATTTAAATTTTAAAATTTGTTCCGCGGAGTCAGTTTCGCTGGAACAGAAGTTTTTTTTTGTTGTTGTTTTTTTT
>JAMYXO010000928.1:5000-7500 GCA_033310375.1 Conus canariensis
CATATGTATCAAAACATGATTATACAACTGTTCTACAAAGCTAGTACTAAATGATACAACATATGCATCAAAACATGATTATACAAACAAACAACGCCAAACCAAACCAACTAACAATAACAACCACTACCAAGAAGCCAGTACTGACAATGTCAGTACAAATAAGCAAATGAAAAAAAGCAGTTTAAAGTACAACATAAACAATCACAAGAAAATAGCACACAATACTTCTAAATGTCTCTAAGAGACAAACAAGAAAAAATAAATAAATAAATTAAAAAAACAGAAAATAAAAAGCAAAAAAGAAGAAAATAAGAGCAAGTATAAAAGGAGACACACTAAAAGTCTCTGTTTCACATTCATACGCATACATACATACATACACACACGTATACATACATACACACACATAATAACAGAGAAAGGATGATGTGGTGGTGGGGGGAGTAAGGGAGGAGGAGGAGGAGGAGAGAGGGGTGCGGATGGGGGTGACTGAAAAGGAATGTATGGGTAGAGGCAGAGGAGCGACTGAGCAGTTGGAGGGAGGGAGGAGGAAAGAGAGACACAGAGAGAGGGAGAGGGTAGAGAGAAGTGGGTGTTGTGGAACAGAGGGGGGGATTGGGGTGAAGGTGGGGAGTCAGGACGAGTGAGGGAGGAGAAGAGAGAGAGAGAGAGAGAGAGAGAGAGAGAGAGAGAGAGAGAGAGAGAGAGAGACAGACAGACAGACAGACAGACAGACAGACAGACAGACAGACAGAGAAACTGAGACAGAAACAGAGGAAAAAAAAAACAAAACAGTCAGACAAGACAGAGGAACTGAGACAGAGACCGAAAAAAACAAAAACAAAGAGAGAGATCATGACAGAGAGAGAGAGAGAGGAGAGAGAGAGAGAGAGAGAGAGAGAGAGAGAGAGAGAGAGAGAGCAGAGTGACAGACAGACAGACAGACAGAAAGACAGATAGCGTGAAAGAAAATGCTAAGCACCTCAATTTGACAGACATTCATCATAGTAACTCAAAATCCAAGACACGGAAATCACACCAAAAAAAAAAGCAAAAGCAAGCATCTCATGATACCCCCACCCCCAACCTCCCGTCTCTCTCTCTCTCTCTCTCTCGTCGTCCCCCCCCCCCCCCCCCCCCCCCCCCCCCACCCTTCTACCCTCTTTCACCTCTTTGGCGGAGCACTCACAGAGAATACTGATGGTGACGAAGGTGGAGAGGGGGTGACCAATCACGGCGCTGTTCTTGGCCTGGCAGCGGTACACCACCCCGTTCTCACTGTTGCCCTGCAGGGCCAGCGAAAGCGTGCTCTGGGCGTTCTCCCGCTTGTCCTTGGGGATGGGCTCCGTCACGTACTCCACGTTCTGCACTACCTTCTGCTCGTTGCGGAACCACTCGATCTCGGCGGCGGGCTTCCCGTGGCGCGCCTCGCAGACGAGCTGCAGGGACTGACGGGTGTAAGGGACCTCCACCGTGGAGGCGTTGGCATAGCCTTGGATCACGGGGCTGTCACAGGGCACTGCAACAGAGACACACAGCATAGCCTGGAATCAACAGGGACACACAGCATAGCCTGGAATCAGCAGGGACACACAGCATAGCCTGGAATCAACAGTGACACACAGCATAGCCTGGAATCAGCAGGGACACACAGCATAGCCTGGAATCAGCAGGGACACACAGCATAGCCTGGAATCAACAGGGACACACAGCATAGCCTGGAATCAGCAGGGACACACAGCATAGCCTGGAATCAACAGTGACTCACAGCATAGCCTGGAATCAACAGGGACACACAGCATAGCCTGGAATCAGCAGGGACACACAGCATAGCCGGAATCAACAGGGACACACAGCATAGCCTGGAATCAGCAGGGACACACAGCATAGCCTGGAATCAACAGTGACTCACAGCATAGCCTGGAATCAACAGGACACACAGCATAGCCTGGAATCAACAGGGACACACAGCATAGCCTGGAATCAACAGTGACACACAGCATAGCCTGGAATCAGCAGGACACACAGCATAGCCTGGAATCAACAGTGACACACAGCATAGCCTGGAATCAACAGTGACACACAGCATAGCCTGGAATCAGCAGGGACACACAGCATAGCCCGGAATCAACAGTGACTCACAGCATAGCCTGGAATCAACAGCCAGTATAGCCTGGAATCAACAGTGACACACAGCATAGCCTGGAATCAACAGTGACACACAGCATAGCCTGGAATCAACAGTGACAGTATAGCCTGGAATCAACAGTGACACACAGCATAGCTGGAATAACAGCCAGTATAGCCTGGAATCAACAGTGACACACAGCATAGCCTGGAATCAACAGCCAGATAGCCTGGAATCAACAGTGACACACAGCATAGCCTGGAATCAACAGTGACACACAGCATAGCTCGGAATCAACAGTGACACACAGCATAGCCTGGAATCAACAGTGACATCACAGCATAGCCTGAATCAACAGTGACATACAGC
>JAMYXO010000928.1:12500-17500 GCA_033310375.1 Conus canariensis
TTTAAGAGATCTGAAGTAAATGTGTTTATGGATTTTAATGATTGGATGGATTTAGCCCTTTTTGCAAAATGAAGATCGGACCTCATGCAAACTTCGGCCTCTGTGAAATTTTCGAACGAGGAGCTTCGTAAAACATATTTGGCGGCAGAAAGATATCTTAGCTCATCAAGAGGTAAAACACCTGCTTCTTTATAGGTTCCTAAATTTGATGCATGAAATGGAACTCCTAGGGAAAGTTTATAGGCTTTGCAGTCAACACTTTGTATTTTAGTCAGTAAATGTTGTGGAGCACTAAAGTATATCTCCTGTGCATACGTCAATTTGGAACGCACAAGTGACGTTGACAGTATATACATGTGTACATATGTACCTGCCCATATACAATGTGTGCGTGCATGTATTACACATGCCCGTGTGTGTGAGAGACGGTGATAATTTCATCTATAGATACAACCTTTACCACCAACCGAGTCATTTATCATTGCCCCCCCCCCCCCCCCCCCCCCCAAAGTTGCTGTTGTTGGTGGTGGTGGTGGTGGTGGTGGTGGTGGTGTTCTGTGTTTTTTTTTTTTTTTTTTTTTTTTAAACTCAACTGGCATTATCATGCCAATGCCATCATGCTATTTCACTTATGGCAATGAACAACATCCTATAGCACTGTTTACCCCACTCAAGACTGACCAATTATCCATTATTCTTCATCCCTTTTTTTTTTTTTTTTTTTTTTCCAACTGGCATTACTACATCAATGCCATGACATTATTTCACTTATAACGACTGCCACCCCCCTACAGTACTGTAGATCTCATCACAGCTATCAACATCCATCAGTCTTTATAATCATTTCCTTTACTCCACCACTGGCATTATCACACTTACTAATGCACTCTCCTACTCCTTTTACAAAAATGACCATCATCCTACACCACTATGACCATACCTACACCTTTACCATCATCATCATCCACCCATCTTTAAACACCTGCCCCATTCCCCCACCGACACTTTACACCATGCCACAACATCATCCCACTTATACCAACAATTATCATCATCCTACAGTATCTCCAATGAAACATGACCATCACCCACCAGTCATCTACCCCAACCCCCCTCCACCCACTTTCTCAACCTGCAATATTATACCAATGCCACCTTATTATTCCACTTACCTCAGTGACTATCATCCTACAGTACCATTGATCTCACCCATGCCAGTGAGCATCACCCACAGGTCATTGGTATTTTCCTATGCCCCCCCACCTTGCACCATTGCACCATCACCACTGCATTTTTCCACTTGTATAACAATGGTCACCACCTTGGTACTACTGATTTAAAATTATTACCATTATCAGTCACTGAAAATACTCCCATCCAGTGAATACCTTCACACTGCACTATATGGAAATGAAGAAGCTGACCAACTGACAAAGGAAGGACAGCAGCCCCAACTGTAAAAGGTAGTCTCCTTGGAATAAATCTAAAATATTTCCAAGGAGAAAAATAGGAAGATGACTTGAGCAGCACCCAGACTTCAACAAGAGGGATGCATACTACCGGACGCCCAAATCAGACCAAGTGAACATTGTTGGACTGAGGATAAGGCTCCCCTGACCTCAACATGACAGGTCCACTATACTCCACACCTGTGAGTCTTTCAAACCATCAATGCAGTGCAGCCCCAGAGACAGCGGAGCATTCCCAGCTTGGCCCAAAGTGGAAACCTGGCCTGCCAACTCACCAATGAGTGCAAAACCATACTGACCACTGGAGGGTCTTCACCATACAGCAGCCTCCGTCACTACCTCCAGGATTCCGACCTAAGTAAACGAAGAAGACCATCATTGTGATACTGAGAACCGGGCACTCCAGACTATGACATAACATCTCTGCAATACTCCACCCTGGCGGGTCTGCAATTAATCCATGCAGCCCCAATGACGGTGGAACAGTCCCAACAACACCAAAAGAAGAATCCTGGCCTGCCAACACACTGATGAATGCAAAACCTTATTGACCACTGGAGGGCCTTCACCATACAGAAGCCCTTGCCAGTACCTCCACCATTCCTGCCAAAGGGAACGGAGAAGAATCTCTTCCTACACTACCGTTGATCTCATATGATCATCACCCATCAGTGACTGATTAATGATAATAATTTTTACCCCTCTTTGTGTGTGTGTGTGTGTGTGTGTGTGTGTGTGTGTGTGTATGAATATGTGTGTGAAAAATTTTCCACAGTTAGTCTCACTATGATCACACGATCTTAACTCACCTAGAACATTGTTTACATGTGTTCCCCCCCTCCCCGCCCCCTTTTTGTGTGTTGTGTGTGTGTGTGTGTGTGTGTGTGTGTGTGTGTGTGTGTGTGTGTGTGTGTGTGTGTGTGCAACACATGATACCCTGTTTTTCATTGATCACTGCTATCTTCTCTCAACAAACAGCAGCATATTGATGCCAACACATTATTTCACCTGTTACAATGAACATCATCCCACAGCATTGTTTACTTTTTTAAACAACACAATTAATATGAACCTCCCAACCTCCCACCCCCACCCCCCACCCCATAGTGGATGAAGAGATATGAGCTCTCCTTCTCTTGCCCCCCTTCCTCCCCCCCCCCCCCCCACACACACACATTACCCTCCTCCCCCTTTTTTTTTTTTTTCTCTCACCCCCCCCCCTCCCAATCATACCTTATCACCCATTTATCTTCCATCCCCTTCCCTCCCTCATTAACATTACCCACACACCTTTCACAACTACCCACACATAACTACCACCACCTCTTTCATCACCCAGCGAAATCATTTATTTTATTCACCTAAACTTTTTAATTTATATATATATATATATATATATTTTTTTTTTAAAGTTTCTTCTGTTCATGTACTTATTTACCCCTTCCATATATAATTTTTTTTTTTTTTTCCCCAGTTTGCCCCCCCCCCCCCCCCCCCCCCCCCCCTTACCATTATTATCAATCCGCCATTATCACAACCGTCACAAAGATATCACACCACCCCACTAAACTAGACACACAACCCTATCGTATCACACAACCCCCCCCCCCTCCCCCCACGAACCCCCCCCCCCCTCCTTTTCCTCTCCCATAATCCCCCTTGTCATTTCCGCCTAGCGGCTATTCTCCCCACCACATGGACTAACAACAGATGAGTCATTTTCGTTCTTTGTTTGTACTGTCTTAAATGTTAAATGTGATTTATTTTTTCGCCTGAAGAAGACCCAAGTGGTTGAAATGCATCGTGTCTTGTCATGTGCTTTGTTTGTCAATGTCATTGGCGGTAACTAACACCCTCTCTTTCTAAAGTAATATTAATGTTTTTGTATCCTGTCCCCACTTTTGTTTGCTAATGATTTTTAATAAGTTTAAGCTCCTTCTTGCTTTAGTTAGTATGTGCTCAATATGGCTGGTCCAGGAAAGTCTTGACGTGAGATAAACACCCAAAAACTTAGTCGTTTGAGTATATCGTATGACTGAACCATGGATAGAAAATACAGGAAGTTTTTCAGGGTTGTATCCTGAATTGAAAAGCATCATATTGGTTTTTTCAAGAGATAATGAAAGACCATTTTCAGTCATATATTTGCTTACTTTATCGAGTTCGTGTTGATATAACTTCTTGATGTAATTCAGAGCTCTGGTTGGAGTTTTTCTTTTCATTGATACTTTCATCCATAAACAGATGTCGTCGGCATATTGAACTACAACTGCATCTTTCGATAACCCCCTAGGAAGATCTGACATTAGAATATTGAACAAGATGGGGGCAATGACTGATCCCTGAGGAAGGCCCATATGAAGAGATCTAATATTGGAGTACGTATTCCCAATCCTTATCTGTATTGATCGATTAAAAAGAAAGCTTTTGATAAAATCAAGCATATTACCCACAATACCAACTTTTCGTAACTTTGTCAGTAGTCGATTGTGCCACACTTGGTCGTAAGCCTTTTTGACGTCAAAAAACGTAGCAAGAACATTCTTTCGTCTGGCAAACTGTTGCTTAATTTGAGTAGTTAGTTTTACCAGGTGATCAATGGTTGATCTACCTCTTCTAAAGCCTGCCTGATTAATTGGAATAACCTTGTACTTTTCACAATAGTGATTAAGTCTCCTTAATATAATTCTCTCCATAAGTTTACATGTGTGTGACGTTAACGCAATTGGTCTATAGCTGTTTTTATCATTCCGGGGCTTTCCTTGTTTGTGAATGGGTACAACAATTGACTGCTTCCATACATTTGGTAGTTGTCCACTTTCCCAGCATTTTTGAAAGATAAAATGTAAAAAATTCAACATATTTAGTGATAAATGACCTAACATTTCGTTGGAAATTCCATCCAGCCCAGCTGATGTTTTCTTACTGCCGAGATTAGAGATACATTCTTTTAATTCTCCTATCGTAATTGCAGCATTAATAAATAGATTTCTGGTCTGTTCCGAGTCTTCATCACTAAGCTGAAACTCATGTTCTGCTCTGTACTTTCTATCTTTGTCCGATAGTCCATCGCTGCGACTGTTATTTGCAAACATATCAGCAAAGGCTTCGGCTTTTTCGTAATTAGTTGGCAAATCACAATGAGACAATTGTACTGGATATTGTGGCAATTTTACGCCATTCTTCATTGTTTTCAATTTTTCCCATACTTTCTGAAGATCTCTATGATTTGAAACTTCATTTGTACAAAAAGTTGACCAATATTCTTTTTTGGCTTCTTCTATTACTCTGTTACATTTATTTTTGGCTTTTTTCATTTCCACATGATTTTCAATAGATTGGTGCTTTAGATAAGCATTAAATTTTAACTTTTTCTCGTCTTTTGCTTTCTGGCAAGCTTCATTCCACCAAATGTTACTGACATGCTTTTTTGATGTTATTGACTTATACTTCAGAATGGATTCGTCAGCGGCATGCAGAACAGCTTTAGTAAACATCATGTATAAGGTGTCAACATCCTGATCAGAAGTT
>JAMYXO010000928.1:22500-25000 GCA_033310375.1 Conus canariensis
TGAAAAAGGTTACATGGTAAGGCCTTTTGAAAAACGTTACATGGTAAGGCCTTTTGAAAAACGTTACATGGTAAGGCCTTTTGAAAAAGGTTACATGGTAAGGCCTTTTGAAAAACGTTACATGGTAAGGCCTTTTGAAAAAGGTTACATGGTAAGGCCTTTTGAAAAACGTTACGTGGTAAGGCCTTTTGAGAAACGTTACGTAAGGCCTTTTGAAAAATGTTACATGGTAAGGCCTTTTGAAAAACGTTACATAGTAAGGCCCTTTGAAAAATGTTACATAGTAAGGCCTTTTGAAAATGTTACATGGTAAGGCCTTTTGAAAAACGTTACATAGTAAGGCCTTTTGAAAAATGTTACATAGTAAGGCCTTTACATGTAGCTTACAGGGTAAGACCTCTTACGTGCAGTTTACAAAGGTCTTTTATGTACGGGTTACAAAATAATGTCATTTATGAGTTAAAGGTAATGCCTGTTATGCACATCTTACAAAGCAAAACCTGTTTTACAAGTCAAGGCCTGTTATGTATAGCTTACAAGGCAAGGCATGTCATGTATAGCTTACAAGGTAAGGCCTGTTATGTATAGCTAACAAGGTAAGGCGTGTTATGTACAGCTTACAAGGCAAGGCATGTTATGTACAGCTTACAAGGCAAGGCATGTTATGTACAGCTTACAAGGCAAGGCATGTTATGTACAGTTTACAAAGCAAGGCATGTTATGTACAGCTTACAAGGCAAGGCATGTCATGTACAGCTTACAAGGCAAGGCATGTTATGTACAGCTTACAAGGTAAGGTCTGTTATGTACAGCTTACAAGGTAAGGCCTGTTATGTACAGCTTACAAGGTAAGGCCTGTCTAGTCTGTAATGTACAGCTTACTAGGCAAGGCCTGTTGTATACAGCTTACAAGGTAAGGCCTGTTATGTACAACTTACTAGGCAAGGCCTGTTATGTACAGCTTACAAGGTAAGGCCTGTTATGTACAGCTTACAAGGCAAGGCATGTCATGTACAGCTTACAATGCAAGGCATGTTATGTACAGCTTACAAGGTAAGGCCTGTTATGTACAGCTTACAAGGTAATGCCTGTTATGTACAGCTTACAAGGTAAGGCCTGTCTAGTCTGTTACGTACAGCTTACTAGGCAAGGCCTGTTATTTACAGCTTACAAGGTAAGGCCTGTTTATGTACACTTACAAGGTAAGGTCTGTTATGTACAGCTTACAAGGTAAGGCCTGTCTAGTCTGTTATGTACAGCTTACAAGGTAAGGTCTCGTATGTACAGCTTACAAGGTAAGGCCTGTCTAATCTGTTATGTACAGCTTACAAGGTAAGGCCTGTCATGTACAGCTTACAAGGCAAGGCCTGGTATGTACAGTTTACAAGACAAGGCCTGTTATGTACAGCTTACAAGGTAAGGCCTGTTATGTACAGTTTAAAAGGCAAGGCCTGTTATGTACAGCTTACAAGGCAAGGCCTGCTATGTACAGCTTACACGGTAAGGCCTGTTATGTACAGCTTACAAGGCAAGGCCTGTTATGTACAGCTTACAAGGTAAGGCCTGTTATGTACAGCTCACACGGTAAGGCCTGTTTTGTACAGCTTGCAAGGCAAGGCCTGCTATGTACAGCTTACAAGGTAATGCCTGTTATGTACAGTTTACAAGGTAAGGCCTGGTATGTACAGTTTACAAGGCAAGGCCTGTTATGTACAGTTTACAAGGCAAGGCCTGTTATGTACAGCTTACAAGGCAAGCGGCAGGGCTTCTTAGGTAGAGGTTACAACGTGAGGTCGTTTAGACATAAGTTGCAGGTTCGTTCCTTTTAGGTATTGAGTGGGTTATAATCACAGCCAACATCCATACTCCAGCGATATAACTGGCGGAGGTACTCATCCTAGTAGAAATCTCTCCCTTTGTAAAACGTGCGCGCGTGTGTGTGTGTGTGTGTGTGTGTGTGTGTGTGTGTTGTGTGTGCGTGCGTGCATATGCGTGTGTGTGTGTGGTGTGAGTGTGTGTGTGTGTGTGTGTGTGTGTGTGCGCGCGCGTGTGTGTGTATGTGTGTGTGCGCGCGCGCATGTATGTTCATAAACTTATATCTCCACAGCTTCATCCTAGTGAACGCATGTGCAGCACACAAAGCCACATGATGCGCTGATGACTGTTGTACATTTTCTGTAATTCCACCTCCCCCTTCCTTCCCCCCACTCCCTCCCCCCTCCCCATCTCCCTCCTTAACTCCACCTCCCCCTTCCTTCCCCCCACTCCCTCCTGAACTCCACCTCCCCTTCATTCTCCCCACTCCCCCCATCTCCCTCCTGAACTCCCCCCCCCCTTCATTCTCCCCACTCCCCCCATCTCCCTCCTGAACTCCACCTCCCCCTTCATTCTCCCCACTCCCCCCATCTCCCTCTGAACTCCCCCTCCCCCTTCCTTCTCCCCACTCCCCCCATCTCCCTCCTGAACTCCACCTCCCCCTTCCTTCTCCCCACTCCCCCCA
>JAMYXO010000928.1:30000-35749 GCA_033310375.1 Conus canariensis
TCTCAGGTGTTGGTTTTTTTCGCTGATAGGAACTTCCATCTGTGTCTGCAATTGTTAACCATTTCTGTTCTAACATTTAGAGTTGCCAACTGTGGTTTACATAGTATAATGTATTTCTCTGTTAGGCATAGATTGCATTTTTTTGAAATGTTGTTGTATGATGCTGCTCTTTTTAAAATTTTCCAAGATATGTTGTAGTCTATGTTTTTTTCTTTAAGTTTCCAAATGTATTTACTCAATTCTGTTTGGTTTTTGTATCTTTCTTTGTTGAATGATTGTTTATGGTTTGCATATCTAGTTTTGAATTGGTTTTCCGTGATACCTACATATGTTTCTTTTGCGTTCTCTGATGTTACAGTGGCTTGGTACACAATGTTGTTATAAAGGCATTTGTTGCTTAGGGGGCACTGTTCTTTTTTGGTACAGTTACAAGATTTCCTTTCGTTACCCTCCTTTTTTTTCTGTGCTGCTTTTCATTTTGTTTGCTGAATCGATGGCAATTTTTAAGGTTCGGCATACATGAATATGATAATTTGATGTTTTTTTTTGAATATCTTAAATAATTTATGGTCTTTTGGAAAGATGATTTCAAGATTTTAAAGAATTCTTTCCCTACATTTGTTATAACTCTTGCATCATATGGGGGGTTGTACCATATGATATTCCTTTTCCTGTTCTTTCTGCATCTTTTTGTATCATTGTCTGGATCGTATCTTAGTTTGTAATTGTAGCCACTTGTATGTAACGCCTCTTGGTATTCAGCTGTAGCGTTGTTGAATACTGTTTCATTACATGACAAATTGGATAGTCTTTTATTTATGCTTTTGGGTATTGTTTTCAGTATGGAGGGTGGGTGATTGCTTTTGATGTTTACATAAACAGGCGTGTCATTTGGTTTCTTGTATGGTTTTATATGTGTGTTGGTTGAGGTCTAACGTTATGTCTAAATAGTTCACTATCTTTTTGTTTGCTTCTATTGTGATTTTTAAGTTTTGGTTGTGGAAAATTTTACACAATTCTTTTTTCTTATTTTCAATATTTCTAGGGTTGTCATTCAGAGCGGCAAGGCCGTCATCCCTGTACAGTCCAGTTTGTTTTCCAAGTTTTTTTTGAATATTGGATAACATGAATAGTCCGACAAGCTCGCAAGTCTCGGCACCATCGTATGATCCCATTGTGACATCGAAAGTTGAATTCCTCAGTACCATTCCCTCTTAACTGCTCCATACGTTGAGCACTTTGAATCAGCAAATTTTAAAATGGAAAAAATCAACTTTAAGCAATCCATCAAAAACATTCCGTTAGCTAAACCCCAGTGCTACATGAAGAAAATGATAGGACAAACGAAAAATTCATCAAAAATATGAGATGGAAAGCATTTTTCTTTTTAAACCCCAACGCTAAAAAAGAGGATAAAAATACATACGACTTCAAGTCATGGCGAGTACCACCAGCCATTGAAGAAATGAAAACATTTGAAGAAAAAATGAGAAGAATGTTAGCCAACATAGATTTCAAAAAATCTAATAACAAATTTCAATCAGCGTTAGAAAAGGAAATTAAACAAATTCAAAATGACACCAAAATATTTGTGAAGGCGGATAAAACCAATAACTTTTACAAAATAGAACCTGAAGAGTACTCAAAACTCCTTGATAAAAATATCCAGAAAAATTACAGAAAGGCTGACAAGGCTACATATGATCACATCAGAAAGAAAGAAAAGGAACTTGTGCACCAAATGGACCTAAGTGACAGAGTAGAGACCACAGCAGCTAGAGAAGCCTTTATTACACTTAAAGACCACAAACCCAATTTCTTGAACAACCCAACATGTAGACTGATAAACCCTTCCAAATCTGAACTAGGGAAAATTAGTAAAAAAATCTTAGAGAAAACCATAAAAAACATAAAAGAGAACACTGAACTCAATCTCTGGAAAAACACATATGAAGTAATACAATGGTTCAAAAACCTCAATAAACAAGAAAATACAGTTTTTATAACATTTGACATAGTAGATTTCTACCCATCTATAGATGAAAAGCTACTAACTAAAGCTATAAAATTTGCCAACAAGTACACAGAAATATCAGGGTCAGAAATGGAAATCATTTTCCACACAAAGAAAACTTTACTGCACAATAAAAATGAAACCTGGATTAAGAACACAAGCAGGAATTCAACTTTCGATGTCACAATGGGATCATACGATGGTGCCGAGACTTGCGAGCTTGTCGACTATTCATGTTATCCAATATTCAAAAAAAACTTGGAAAACAAACTGGACTGTACAGGGATGACGGCCTTGCCGCTCTGAATGACAACCCTAGAAATATTGAAAATAAGAAAAAAGAATTGTGTAAAATTTTCCACAACCAAAACTTAAAAATCACAATAGAAGCAAACAAAAAGATAGTGAACTATTTAGACATAACGTTAGACCTCAACCAACACACATATAAACCATACAAGAAACCAAATGACACGCCTGTTTATGTAAACATCAAAAGCAATCACCCACCCTCCATACTGAAAACAATACCCAAAAGCATAAATAAAAGACTATCCAATTTGTCATGTAATGAAACAGTATTCAACAACGCTACAGCTGAATACCAAGAGGCGTTACATACAAGTGGCTACAATTACAAACTAAGATACGATCCAGACAATGATACAAAAAGATGCAGAAAGAACAGGAAAAGGAATATCATATGGTACAATCCCCCATATGATGCAAGAGTTATAACAAATGTAGGGAAAGAATTCTTTAAAATCTTGAAATCATCTTTCCCAAAAGACCATAAATTATTTAAGATATTCAACAAAAACAACATCAAATTATCATATTCATGTATGCCGAACCTTAAAAATGCCATCGATTCAGCAAACAAAATGAAAAGCAGCACAGAAAAAAAGGAGGGTAACGAAAGGAAATCTTGTAACTGTACCAAAAAAGAACAGTGCCCCCTAAGCAACAAATGCCTTTATAACAACATTGTGTACCAAGCCACTGTAACATCAGAGAACGCAAAAGAAACATATGTAGGTAATCACGGAAAACCAATTCAAAACTAGATATGCAAACCATAAACAATCATTCAACAAAGAAAGATACAAAAACCAAACAGAATTGAGTAAATACATTTGGAAACTTAAAGAAAAAAACATAGACTACAACATATCTTGGAAAATTTTAAAAAGAGCAGCATCATACAACAACATTTCAAAAAAAATGCAATCTATGCCTAACAGAGAAATACATTATACTATGTAAACCACAGTTGGCAACTCTAAATGTTAGAACAGAAATGGTTAACAATTGCAGACACAGATGGAAGTTCCTATCAGCGAAAAAAACCAACACCTGAGAAACACATGTAGCACGGGAAAAAAACAACAGCAAACCAGCAAGCTATATATATACGTGGCACTGGCAACGCAAGCTCATCACATCCTGACGACCGCACAGCGTGAAACAAATTTGTAGATGTTTTTAGAAGCTTGATTTTAACTTGCTTTTTAATATAACAAATATATATATATATAATATATATATATATATATATATTGAATTTATTGAATTTAGTCCCTTGCGGATTCATTCCAAGAACTGGCCCTCAGCACTTGTGTCTTAAGAGGTTATCTTTTTATATTTTCTACTTTTCACAAGAAAATGTAGCTTGTTTTGCTCTTTCATGATTTTCTTTTGCTTCTTAGGTGCACCTTTGGTTGGTTTTTTGAAAACTCAACAGACATACTACGGTATTGTACACCAGCCTTTCCTGGGATAGCATTCTTCTTAAACCGAAAAGGCAGAGGAGTCAAATTACCACTTTCCCGCGGTCAGTGAGGAGAAACAATCAGGTTTCGAAATATCGGTATCTGACCAGGAGTTATATGTTAGTGGGTTTTCTCCCTATTGGAGATCGTCTCCCACTTGGAGACTATAAGCTTGCTAAAGGCTCATTTTGAGAAGCATTTATGTTATTTTTCCCCATTCACCCACTCAAGCACATACTGTTAGTTGGCAGAATGATCTACCACTGCAGATATGAATGCTTATCTCCCCCTATTTTTTCAATCTAAGACATAAGAGCAAGCTTTGTTTATAATTGAATATATATATATATATATATATATAAGAGCAAGCTTTGTTTATAACTGAATATTTCTTGCAGTCATTGCAACACCTAGCTGCTCTGTAAGTTGCTGGAATGGTGCTCGGTACTTATCCTTGGAATTTATTAGTTTTATTGTAATTTAGTCCCTTGCGGATTCATTCCAAGAACTGGCCCTCAGCACTTGTCTTAAGAGGTTATCTTTGTATATTTTCTACTTTTCACAAGAAAATGTAGCTTGTTTTGCTCTTTCATGATTTTCTTTTGCTTCTTAGGTGGCACCTTTGGTTGGTTTTTTTGAAAACTCAACAAACATACTACGGTATTGCACACCAGCCTTTTCTGGGATAGCATTTTTTTAAAACCGAAAAGGCAGAGGAGTCAAATTACCACTTTCCGCGGTCACTGAGGAGAAATAATCAGGTTTCGAAATATCGGTATCTGACCAGGAGTTATATGTTAGTGGGTTTTCTCCCCATTGGAGATCGCCTCCCACTTGGAGACTATAAGCTTGCTAAAGGCTCATTTTGAGAAGCATTTATTTTATTTTTCCCCATTCATCCACTCAAGCACATACTGTTAGTTGGCAGAATGATCTACCACTGCAGATATGAATGCTTATCTCCCCCTATTTCTTCAATCTAAGACATAAAGAGCAAGCTTTGTTATAATTATATATATATATATATATGTATTCATTTATTTACTTACAACTATGATGATTCTGTGTGTGTGTGCTCAATGCATTGTTAAGGAATTCAATAAAAATGTACATCCATGTTTTAACAACACTCAAAAACCACTGTGCTATGTGTGCACGCGTATCCGTTCACACACTAAAACCTGTTTCATAGTGACAGAAATGAAAATGAAGAATGAACTTGCTGGAGAGATGTCTTCACAGGAGCTCGGACGCGTGCGTGCGCGCGCGCGCGCGCACACACACACACACACACACAGGGCCAGAGAGAGAGGCACAGAGAGAGAGAGAGAGGATAATTTCCACATACATAAGCCCAAGTAGAGACACTCTCTCTCTCTCTCACACACGCACACACACACACACACACACACACAAACAGGCTAGGAAAAGCCGAGGTGTTTCATTATCACTTCATCGGAAGACACCTCGGACGGAACCATCCGGACACTCACACCCCCTTCCTCCCCTCTCCCCATACTGCTCAGTCTTTCTCCCCCACCCCCCATCCCCTCCCCCAATTCTGCTCAGTCTTGCTAACTCCCCCAACCCCCCCACCCCACTCCGCCTACCCGCCCCCACGTCCAGCACCTTCCGGCTGATTGGGTCGCATCATTGCAGGATCAGCACCCAGCTGGCACCAAGCTGACACTGTGGTCTTCATGCCTCAGACACCACCCTCCTCACTCATCCATCCACCCAACTATCCATCCTTCCACCCACCCACCCAGCTGCAGGGAGAGAAGGCTGTGTCGAGTTCCACCAGCCAGCCGTGTCAGTGTCTGAGAGAGGTGTGGACGTCTCTCTCATAGACCACATGAAGTCCGACACCGATAAGGGAACTGAATGTGATGCCGTTTTGATATATGTTTTGACAAGACTTCACTGCAGTCAGCTGACACTAAGCTAACACCCACCCACACAC